>JAPSGF010000023.1:6187572-6245962 GCA_035772895.1 Perdix hodgsoniae | reverse complement strand
TTATTATTATTATTATTATTATTATTATTATTATTATTATTATTATTTCTTTGCAGAAATAAAAGTAATGGAAGCTACTGGATGCCTTTGTCACACTATGCAATCCCAGAAGAATTCAGCAGCATCTCTTCTGAATTTCAAAACAAATGCTATTTGGTTCCAGCAGCTGGATCAGCTTGTTCTGGATATGTTCATGACCAAAACCACGGCCTATGTTGATTTCATTAGGTGAGCTCCTATAGAGCTGCATCAAGTGCTCTATGATCTTACGAATGATGACGCTATAAGCATGGCCTGCAGCACTTGCTGTTAGATTATCTCCACAAAGAAGAAAATGTATATGGATGTAATGAAGAGAAAGTGAACTATTTGTTGGGACAATAAATGATGTAGGAAATTACCCATCTATAGCAGCATGTTGGGTGCCACTGCTTTGTTATATTGATTTTCTGTAACACTGGGAGAGACACTGTGTTTAATAAAGGAGCTACTTATATAGATTTTATTGAAAAAGTTTTATGGAACCAAATTCTGCTACTTTTGCCTCTGTCAAAACCAAGGGGATTTGTAGAACTTTATTTTAAAAGTAAGCTGTGGAAATGACACTTTATGCAGACATACCCCTTCCATATTTTCAAATGATGCTTCAGTCATTGTGTTTTATCATCCTGTTTTGAAAGAATTTGTTGTTTATTTTTAAAAACAAATTTTATGTTGTATAATATAGTAGATTATACATAGTCAGAAGCACGTTCATAGCACTCTGATGTACACTTCAAATGTTTCATACAGTATATAGTGCAATATAATGCAAAATGAGAAGTCAAATTTGAAAGGCAATAGATCCAACTACCTTTAAAACACTCGTTTCTGCAGGGAATTTAAACATCTTTTAATATAGATTCTTATTCACAAGAGTGATGTTCTTTGGCAGGTGAAAGGTTCATTTTCCTTACAGGTTAGATTCAAATCAAATGAAAAAATAAAGAACTGCAGGTCAGAAAAACTGCTTAAAAAGATAAGAAACCAAGGGAACACATTTTTACCTTGACACTGACAAAGCTAGGAAGGGACAGAAAAGGTTACTAGGGAGATGACAGTATGCACTTGCATAAGGATATGAATGCATACACATATCTATGCAGTACAGTATAACCTGTATTTGGTCTCCATGTATTTGGCCCCTGACTCCACTCTTCAGTTGATGAAATGTCACACATGAAGGCTTTTTTTCCAAAGCTTGCAGTGGCAATAAATGCGTTATAAATTAAGCATCATCTCCTATTGGAAAGAAGGTTCAGAAAGACAAAGCCAACATAATCAGTGAAGTTCCTTTAACGTCTTGAGAGCAGCATACCTAAATGTATTTGGATGTTTACCCCTAAACAGAAGAAGCCTACAGCTGAGAAACATACCTAAAAGATTCTTTAATATCCTAATCAAGTCCTTTACCCATGAAAATCACTGTTCCTTCCCTGTCTGTACAAGATTTTGCTGTTTCATGTGGTGTTCACTGCCTTGTGTTTCTGTGTGATAATAAATTGTAACAGTATGCACAGCATTCTAAGCTGCTCTCAAATAACAAAATTATCAGAACTCAAATAATTGTTACCACCATGGTTTGCTTCAATAGCCACAATTGTAGGAACAATAGAAATCCTCTTTCACTTCTTATGAAATGCTTTGAAAGTATTAGAAAAATGTCCCAATTTCCTTTATTTATCCTGTTACATTAATAAAGCAGAGAATTTAAAGGATCTGAAAAGCTTTGAAGAAATGCTTTTCAATCCCAAACCAGAAAAGATTACTTGTAGTAAGCCTAAACTCTTAACAAAATTTTAATTTTAAATGACCAGAAAACAGTACGTGTCCACTCCTATGGGCTTCACCACTCACACAGTGTGAGGAAATCACAGTTAAGGAAAAGATTTTGCTCAGAGTAAGCTCCTTCTCCAAACAGTGCAAATACCTGCAGAGCATACTGAGATGGTACGAGACCAAATGGCCCTGAAATATTTTGCCTTTGAAGGTATGTATCATGCTATTTGAAGGCTGGCCCACTTTCAGCTAACAGCAAAAGCCGTAATTCCTTTAACAGAAGAATTAATTAATCACCAAGTGAGAGGTGAGTTTTCATTAATCACTCTGAAACCGCTAACTTCTCTTGAACCATCCTACTGGTTTGTGAAAAGGTAGTTAGACATTTCTTAAGTCAAAAGTGCTTAAATTGGCTTCACAGCACTGACAAGACTGTCCTGAAGTCTCTTTTTACTAAGGAACACTGTTATTTCTCATTGAATTAGTGCCAAGAGTGCATGGAGCCCTGTCGACACAAATTAAACAGGGAAAGAGGGAAGCCTTGGACCCTTCAAAATCAATTCAAGCACCTGCATGAGCATCTGTGTCTTTGCCTAAGAAAGCACTATTGAAAGTTTTATTTGTCTTCTATCAAACATATTGGAAAAAGAGAGCCTTTCCCAAGGCAATTATCTTACTTCTAAAAACATTACATGCAAACCTGAATTTTCCTAGGGCTGCTGGAGACCAGATGCAAAGCTGCATTTCAGGCATGGTGTCCCCTGGCTGCATTTTCATTCAGAAATGTTGACATTCTGAGGAAGAAATGTTGTTGCAACAACTTCATGATTGAGCTGCTCACTCCTTACACACAGACCTCAGGATGTTCTGCAGTGTCCTGGTTTCACCTTGGCCCTGGTCCTTGCCCAGCCTCTACCAGGGCCACCTCCTGTCATTCCCGAGGGGTGAGTCTTCTCTGGACACAATCCCATGACTGTCGTGGGGAATTTTTGCTTGAAAAACCAAGAGTTGTCTTTGCTGGGAACTATTTCTGTTTCAGGGAGCTGAGTCAAGCTGTGTAGGAGGATGGAAAGTCACACAGAAGTATCTAAGGTATAGGAATAGTGGACTGGTGTTCAGGAGGGACACTGCAGCTTATCTCTGTTCACTCATGCTAATTATTTTAGCTCTATGGAATAGGCTATGGTAATACACAAAGGCATTTCAACCCACATCACAGTTAATGGGGAAAGAAGGAAGAAAAATTATTCTAGCTTCTAGCAAAGCCCCAATTAAAATTAGACTTTAAAGTAATGCTAAATTAGCCATTTAATCAAAATTCTGTGTACACAGTTAAAATGCAATCTTGCTTTATGCAGCTGAACTTAGGAAGGAAGTTTCTAAATCCTTAGAAAGCTTCATATTTAGGGACAGTATTTTTATATATTAGTGAAAACATCATAAAATTATAAGGCAGGGGGCAGCATTTTCAAAATACCTCTGATTAGCGTCTGAAATGAAAGACTCCTCCATTCCCAGCCAGTTTTCTGTGGTGCCAATTATGCTTTGCAAAGAATACGTGTTGAAATCTGAATATATTCAGCAAATTATTCATGGACGGGATGAGTTTTCACATTAAGGACTTACAAGATCAGTATCACTGAGCTTCAAGGAGAGACTCTAGTGCTCACAAGAGAATTGGAACTGGCTTTTAGGAATATGTATTGCTGTACCTACCAGTCACAGCAGAACACAGAAAGCACAGGAATTCACCTTTTCCTCTTGCATCACTGAAACATACCTTCAGGTGTGCAGCTTTCCAAAATAAACACCTTCTACTTCATTCAGGAATTACTGTAAGTGAAGTTGGAACATGAAAATTTTCCAGACCTGATACATTAAAAGAAGACCTTCATTCATTTTAACTCACAGCAAAAACGCCTGTGCAAAAATTTAGATATGCAGATATTTTCCTTGAAACATTAATTTGTAAGATGTTGTTGGACATTGAGATTTTAAATATGAGAAAATCATCTGGAAAATAGAGATCATCCAAAGAGAGAAAATACAGATGCTGTGCATCTTGTGAATGCAAACAAATTCAAGGAAATTTGAATATCAAGTGCATCCAATGACTTGTTTCTGAACATCCACCTATAGATTGAGACTCTTAGATACTATTTTTCTTACATACAAAAATATCAGTGGATATTAGAACTCTGAAATTATTTCAAGCACCTCCAGAGTTTAGATAATATTTTCCTTTTTGTTAAAAAACTGTTCAAGAATAACTATGTCGTATGGCACCGTAAAATTCCCTTTGAAATTCTACATGATGATTACAAGTTCTGACAAATTTGATATTTTTCCTAATCAAATAATTTACAGAAATTATTTGTAAAATATTTCAAACGACAACAAAATTAGTCACAATCTATTAGTAAACAAACTGCTAAAGAGAAAATAGAAGAGAATTTAATTGAATAAATTATTCATTACAATTTATTCAGTCAGCTTTGATTTAAATGCTTGTTAATCTTTTGAGGGTTCATGTAGTACAGTCTTGCAGTAGCCCTGGTCATGAATTTCAATATACAAAGTGTGATTTTTCTTCAAAAAAGTTACATGCTCTGATTTCCTTTGTAATGAAAAATCAGAATGGTTTGAAGCCATCAGAAAATTTTGTTTTGTGAATAATTTTCTCCAATAAGAAAATAATTACTTGTTTTGGTAGCGTCAAAACACTTCAGTACAAAATACTAATATAACACAACAATACACTTATAATGTAGTAACATAGAAAGCAGCCATATAGTAGCAGATTTTCTTAAACCCCAAATTTTATCAAAACAGATAACCCTTCTGTGAAAGATTTAGACAGATGGAACAGTTTCCTGACCTTTCACAGCCATGCTAAACTTCATACTCTCTTGCCACCTCCAGACTGCATGCCAAGGAGCCACCAGTGAGCCTTAATGAGCACTCATCTCTTGGAAAACGTGAATTATCATTTCTAAACTTTTCACTGTAAAGCTTTGTCAAGAAATCTCTCCAGCACCCTAGGAAGTGGTATTTGTTTCTCTAGAGAGCTGTGGGAAGAGTCAAGTAACTTGTTTCTGTAAGGGTTGCTTGACATCTAGACATGGACATCTTAGTTGTGGGCCTGTTGCCATGACACCACCTTGCAACAGAAAACCCACAAAAGTTAAGGTAAAAATAAAGGAAGAGTTGAGTTACACACATTTAAATACCAATCAAGCATTTCGAAGCCCAAAGACAGATGTAAGAAAGAGCAGAAAAATAAGTTTACATAACCATCTGGGATTTTAATAGCTGCAAGAGGTCACTCTCTCTGCTTCTCTTTGTTAACAAGCTGCCCAAACCCCTGTTGAGCTTCACCTCAAGGGTTCAGCTCCTAAGAACAGCCTGCTTCCCCCAGGGATCTCCTGATCCGAAGATATATATTGCCTGTCCTATAAACTTTCCCACAGCCTTAGGTGCAGTCAGATCTCCTCCCCTTGATTTTCTCTAGTCTATAACATGAGCACAATGTTAGCTTTAACTCACTTTCCAGAGATTTACTGACTACCCTCACCTAAACACAAGCAGTATTCCTGCCTCTTGGCCTGCCTCAAATCACCTCCTGTCAGAAAGACAGAGGGCTGCACCACACACCATTGATTGCAGGAGGGTAGGCACTGCCTCTGACCTGTGTTGCCAGTGCTCCACACCACTGTGATCCTCTTCAGGTTTGCCAGAGCTTGAGGAGGAAAGCAAAACATGACAGTCACAGCAGGCTCAGGACACTGAAGGCAGTGCTGGTGGACACCTGTAGCTGTTGGATGGCTCCAGGCTGGATGCTGCAGGGAGCTCGGGTAGAAAATGGCCCCGTCCACTCCAGAAACCAGATCAAGGTCTAACTGAACCCAATACAAAGGGACAACAGACAACTACAGCAGCAGCCAGGATTCCTCTCCAAAGCAACAGAGGATGGACAATTATTTTCTTTCATTCTTTTTTCTAGAAAAAAACAATTCTCTCTCCTCCTCCCCTTCTGGACATGTTCATAGGGTCCAACGAGTGTGGTGCTAGACCATGACAAAATGTGGTTAGTGTGGGCACGGGGCATTAACCTCCCCTTCTGCACTGCTGGCCTGGCACCAGCTGGGACCTGGTGCCCATGGTGGAAGTGCTGCCTTCAGGGCAAGATGAGGACAGAGGCAGTGCCCAGTCCCCATCAGAAGCAGGAGGACCAAGATGTTGGAGCTGTCATGTACAGATTGTGTAATCAGGGTCTGACAGAGTCAGGAATTTGAAAGGTCACTCATCCCATTCAGTTAATTACAACAGCTAATTTATATCCCTTATTGTTCTGTGAGCTTGAAACTTCAATTTCAGTTAGAACGGAGTGACAGCTGATGCAAAATGTGCTCCTGTAAATAAACATGCGTTGCAACAAAAGGAGAAAGAATGTTCAACAGTAACAATCATTCTCAGTTAGGATATTGGGGGAAAAATTGCAGCACATTAAGAGAGCAATAACACTCAACAGGGTGTGCATTCGTCAGCCTCAGTGCATGCAGGGGGGAGTGTGCTGAAGCACTGGGAGCAGCCAGCCATGCAGGCTTCAGTAACAATTCCCCTGTTGCGGTGTGCCAGGCACCACTGATGGATAACACAAACTGGTGGTGAGGAAAGACATTCAAGAGTTCAGCTCTTGCAAACAGTGAACACTGACATGGATTCACGCAATCCATGCAAGGCAGGCACCTTCTCTGGGATTCTGAGATCCTATTTTCCTAAAGGGTGAAATGAGTGATACTGACTGACTTTCCCACAGAAGTTACTTGCTCTGTACAAGGAAGGAATAGCAGTACTTCTACTGCTACTCACCATAAAACAAGAATAATCAATTCCTGCAGAGAATGGTAGAACTCCTTCTTAGGGGTATGAAGGGTCTGGAGCACAAGTCTTATGAATAGCACATGAAAGAATTGGCATTGTTTAGTCTGGACTAGAGGAGGCTCAGAGAAGACCTTATCACTCTCTACAACTATCTGAAAGGAGGTTGTGGTGAGGTGGAGATCAGCCCCTTCTCTGAGGTAACAGCTATGGGACAAGAGGTGTTAGCATTAAGTTGTGTCACGAGAGGCTCAGGTTGGATATTAGGGAAAATTACTTCTCAGAAAGAGTAGTGAGACACTGGACAGGGCAGCCCAGAGAGGTGGTAGAGTCACCAAGCCTGGAGGTGTTCAAGAAATTTGTAAACGTGGCACTGAGTGGGCATGGTGGGAGTGGGTTGATGATCGGACTTGGTGATCTAGTGGTCTTTTCCTACCTTAATGATTCTGTGACTCTATGGTAAGCACTGTGAGCCACTGTGCGGGGCTGAAAGGAAGGTGGAGGAGGAACCCACTCATTGAAAGAGTGAAATTAATGCCTAGTGATAGACCTTGCAAAGACCAGAATACAGATAGACTGATGTCTACCCAGGTTCCTGATACTTCCCTAGGATCCTGCCTCTTTTGGTCATCTCCAGAGGCTGGCTTCCTAACCAGTTGCCACCCAAGGATATCAGCTGCTCTGCTCCCCAGCAAAGGACCAGCCTGCAAGACCCAGCCATCCTTATCCACAGTTCAGTCCCTGCCTAACATCCTCTACATAACATTAGAATATTCATGTTCAAAAAATACTGATATAAATTCATTTTGTGGTCTCCTCCCAAGCAGTTGTGCTTGTTTAAGAAACAATCATAGTTATTATGCGTTGGGTTTTCTCACTCCATTTTTTTTTTTTTAAGAAGAAAAATAATTGTTCTCTCCCTAAGAAAAAGAATAAAATTATCAAGACAATAAACACACTGCCTTCAAATGCTCCATGTTATTATTTCTCATGCTGATGAGGTATGTGCAAGTTTTGCATAAAAACACTTGTCTTGTTTGTGAAAACAAACAAACAGAAAGAACACATTCATGGGCTACTTTTCATTCACTTACCATCAACATGTTTCATTGCTGACCGTATGTATGCACAGCACATACACAAAGAATAGCAACCAGTACGTATGGTGCCTACTGCTATTCAGAGCCTGTCACACTGCACATCTGAGTCTTTCAACTAGAGTAGGCTGATTTGAAAGGATTTTGCAAACAGCTCAGACCTTCATTTTGGAGGAAATGGAGAAGAAGGTTACAGGGCAGCCTTAATATCTTATGCACAGTCATGAAGTTAAGTTCCCTCCTTTCCTTCCTCTGTTGACATCTCAGCAACTACTTCAGAGCACAAACTGACCAACACTCTCCATTTGCCAAATACTCTTTTTCTTGTACTGTATTCATCATCCATCTCACTCTTCCCCCTTTAGTAATTAATTCTGCATATGTTCTGCTACGTATATAGCCTTTTCATAAAACATATTAATTTTCCTTAAGCTACAGGTAAGCAAGCATCTCAAACAACAGAAAAGTAACTCCTCCTCCTACCATCCTACCAACAGCCTGGCACAAGTAGATCTAATAAACAACACTGGGTATGAATACAGATCTAGATAATCAGTGGAGCGCTGAGTCAGAACTGTAGAGTGAAATTTTCACACACGCATCCTTTTCATTTTTCTGTTCCTCACAACCTAACTTTTCAGTCTTTTTTGACCAATTCTCTACCTGCTCTTTTCTGAGACTGGACACAACCAAAAGCTTTCCACCAGCTTGTGATAAGGTGGAGTGACTTGTGTTATGGCCAGTTCCACACATCAGCAAATGGGCATACAGGCAGATAGCTGGCAGCTCCTCATCCCCCATGGAGTCCCAGAGAAATAGCAATCAGGCATAACAGCGGGTGTTAGGGCTGGGCTGAAAGTGCTTGTCCTGCTCTTACTTCCAAGCTGTACTTTGATAGATTCCATCTCTCCGTATGTGCAACAGGAAAATGATAAACAATTGAGGTGGAGCATAAACAGGCCAATTCTGCTTTATTTTTAAATAGACAGAGCAATAGCCTTTATATTAAAATAAATAAATAAATGTAAGTAGCATGACTTAGAAACCTCTGCAGAGTCAGTAAATATTATGTAGGGAAGTGAATCTTGTCACAGTTAAGTAGAAAATATTCTGTTATCATAAGCCTGATCTCGTCCCCTTGCCACTATTTAGCTTTGCAAAAGCCAAGCCAGACTGCTTGAATGAATTTTCAATGGCCAGATTTTATGAGAATCGCTAAGTTTCTTGGAAAGTCTGAAGACAAGTGGGACAAGACATTTAGGAGAGGTGAACATTTGTTGTTCTTTTGAAACCATTAGCACACCATTAAGAGCCACTGTTCTCCCTTCTCCTGGGAAATCTGGCATCTCTCCAAAGGAAAGGTTAAAGAAACTGGTTCCACATTCTGCAAAGAGATTTCGACTTGGGCCAAAATTTCAGCTCCTGTCCAGGAAAACACAAGTGCCACTTCTCTTCTCTATATTACAGACATCCCACATACAAAATGCACATTCGCTTTATGTCTTATAAACACACTGCCCCAGTACAAATCCCACAGAAGCAGATAGGTATGTCACTGGGAGCCAGTGACAAGGACTGTTTCTGAAAGTGTACCTCAGGTGGTTCATAACTGGTCACCACCTCAATCTGGTGAGATGTCATGACCTACTCACACTGCGTATATTAGTGGTTTGGTTTGGGCTGACTTCAAGATGAAATAACAGAAACATGACTTTGATGCAGGAACAGGCATTTACAGCTATGTTAGTGAAGAAGTCAGCAGCCTGTAAAAGTATGTGCAACCCCAATTCACGTAGAACTTCAAAGAATGGGGATGGTGCGGTCAGAACAAGAGAGGAAAAGTGACATGAAGGGAGGAAGGTACAAAACAGCACGTTCCCTTTATCTCCTTCAGATTCGGAAAAGGTTGAGCTCAGATTTCATTTGCTGCAGGTCAGGCTCTTGCTTTCTGTTTCTGAATACAATAAAGCACAGTGTTCTGCCACTCTGTAGGCATTTTGAATTACTTCTCACATGGTTTTTGAATGCTTGACAGATTTATATTAAATATAAATGTTTTATATGAAATAATTGCGTGATGCTGTTTCTTCGAGAATCACTGTGTTGTCTATCAGCAAAACTTAAACCCAAGGTTTGAGCATAGAAATGATAGCTTCAATTTTGTGTAAGGATTTTTAAAAAGCCTCTAATTTTTTTTTTCCAGCTAACAGTCCACCAAGGGGTTAAGCTGAAGGACGGGAGAAGTAATATAATTTTAATTGTGCATATTTTTCCTGGTTATTCCAGGAGCTTCTGCCTCATAAATCCTCATGACAATTGCATAATGCTGAATCTATCCACTGGGAATCCCAGAGGGAAAGCTTAACCCTTCTACTTTGTTGAAGTTTAATAATTAATTCTTCTTTCAGTGAGAGGAGATAGCTTACCCAAACAGTCAGTCCTGAAGCAAACACTGGCACAGGTACTGTACTGTACGTGCTCTGTACTTTCCATTTCCTTCTCTGGGCCACAGAGGAATAGGCAAACTGGTTCAGGTAAAATTAGAATTGACCCAAACCTTGCCACTTAAACACCTTAGGGCCTACTAGCCTCTCCTTTGAAGGGCAAATTTGGGGGTTTGTATTTAAGCTATTCTCCCACTGAAGGTTAGAATTAGACTCTAGATTGTCTGCTTTCCTCAGCAGTGGCTGCTTTCTAATTGCAACTGTTGAATGCATGCATATTCATTACACCGTGGAGCTTGGGAAGCTGCACAGTCTGCAGCTAATGTGCTGAATCAGACAGTAAATCAGACTGATTAAGATACAAGCTCAGGCTTAAGAGATGCACTAATCACCCAGCCTTGTCTTTGGGGCAGACTTTTAAATCACACCCATGCAAGGGATGCTGCAGAAGAGCAGGGGCTGATGGCCATCTCTGGTGTCCCCACAGGCGACACTCAATGTCCTAAGATTTCCTGCAGCTCATGCTGGCTGCTGCCACACTCGAGTATACACTTACCTGACACTGTTAGCCATACCTTCTACATGGAAGACCTTGGGACTCGATGATACAAGATTTTGGAGAGCTTGTATAGCCACAGGCATGCAGGGACCTGTTGCTGCTCCCCTTGCCCTTGTTCTGTGCCATAGCAGCAGGCACACATGAAGCTCCTTTGCTGTGTGTCAGCACAACCCACCTTCTTTTCTTAACATGCTTTCCTGCACTTGGCTCTCAGGTAGGCTGTGGAAATAAACACAGTCTTGAGATGAGCATACTTGTGTTCATTACTGAATGCCTCTGGAATAATACCTGCATTCAGTGTCAGCCATTTCACATCCCTCCATTCTGTAGCAGAGGAGTCCTTCCTTACAGAAATACTTCAGAGTATGCCAGGAAGCCAAGCGTGGGAGAAGAACAAGACCTCTGTAAATGCATTCAGTGAGTTAAGTTGTTTGTTTTTTGATAAATAGCTGTGCTGATACCTTCAAGTGTTTGACATTCATGATTCACAATTTAAAGCCTAAAGCACGTAGTGGTGTTTACTTCCTGATTTAACCTTCTGAAACCACTGTTGCTTGTGCTCCAGATTCATTTAGTTTGACAGTTATGTGAATTCCAGCCATTGGGCTGAAATTGCCATCCCAGTTTGCATGAGCAATACCTCCCTGTCGCACAAAGACCTCTGAAAAGGTGCATGTACATAGAAAAAAATCACACTCTTGTTTCAAAGGCTGCCAAATGTTTGCAAATCCATCCTTTTTTTCTGCCTGATTCAGTCTCAGTCTTTTTTGAACAGAAGTGAGAGAAGTGGGAGGAAAAGTTTTGAACCACCTCATCGCCCTGGCTTTGTCGCCATCACCAGTAACAAACACAGCAGCACTGGAGTCTGTAAGGTCGGATTTGAAGGAGACAGAGGGACTTCCCCTATTTTTGGAAATTTCCTCTGACTGACTTCACTTTAACTTCAACCAGCTTCCCCCTCCACACAAATATCAAACACGAGTGCACTTGTTGTGTTTGTGCCAGACACACACTAGTGCAATTCGAGAATAATCATAGAATCATAGAGTGGCCTGGGTTGCAGAGGACTACAATCATCCAACCCCCTGCTATGTGCAGGGTCACCAACCACCAGACCAGGCTGCCCAGAGCCACATCCAGCTCGGCCTTGAATGCCTCCAGGGATGGGGCATCCACAACCTCCTTGGGCAACCTGTTCCAGTGAGTCACCACCCTCTGTGTGAAAAAAGAGATCCCCCAGATCTCATCACAAACACTACAAATATACTACAAATTAAACCCTAGATCAGAAAAAGGTGCAAAACTCATATTTTGTAACAATTTACAGTTAATTCACTCTGTTTCTTGAAGCAAAGGTAACACCACTACAAGCTTAAACTTTCCAGACAGTGTTGTAGCTGTCAGCTCCAAATGAAGGCTGGACTGCAATGCAAGAATTTCAAATGTTATCCTGATAGTCGCTGATAGCAGGAAGTCAAAAGCTAGATCGAGACAGGTAGCAGAGACAGTAGCTTCCTTCTTAATCTTAACAGCATCAAATCAAAGGCAATTTAGCACCAAATTCATTATCTCTCAATCAGACACTTTTGCAGAAACTATTTCAGGCTCCTTTGTGTGGTTACATAGGATTATCATAGGTCCCCGTGAGCACCCACCAAAACTGGTAATTGCATTGTGCATTGAAACAGATGTGGTATGGCAGCCATCTTAACAATAATTCCAAGGGGAGAAGAACCAAGATAGGAAACGAATTAGGAAACATAAGTTTCAGCAGAGGTCTGCACGCACCAGACACAAGATGTTATGAGGATAAGAAGAGAGACACACATCTGCCAGAGTCAAGCTTTGTGGCAGGTGAGATGTACAGGAATAAAGCAAGACAGAGAACTTGGCCTGGAGCAACCCATGGAGTCCTGAAAAGGAGGAAACACAGCATGAGAGGGCAGGCAGTGCTACTGTGGGGAACATCCAGAGAGGAAAGAGGACAGCAAGCAATGCCCATGCGATGCGATAGCAATATTGCCAGCAGGAAGGGGAGTCTTTACTCTGGTTTTCCGTCACCTCTCTTGTGCCACCAAACAAGTAAAAAGCTGTGACCAAGGACAACAATGTGTGGATACTGGGGGGATGGAACTTGATGATCCTTGAGGTCCTTTCCAACCCAAGCCATTCTATGATCCTATGATATGGAGGCAATAGAGTTTCAGTTACCTCTTGACAACCTCCTTGCTACAGAGAATCTTGGTGGCAGCAAGAAGGTGCCAGTATTGATGCCCAACCTGCAGACTCCATCACCCACCATAGAGGATTGATCTCTTAATCCACAGGACACCCTCCTGGCACCACAGCTTCAGCAACAGTTTTTTCTCTAAAAGACATCTCTGCTGCTGCTGATGTCCTGAACAGAGCCTCTTCTCCCCAGAACTGGCGTCTGGAATCTCAGTCAGAGACTGAGAGGACAAAAGGCACTGCAGAAGGAATATTTGAGAGAGACATACACAGATCCCTTGACAAGAACAGAGATTAACTAGCATGTAGATATACATCATAAGGGTCCAAACAGACACTAAGCCACCAAGAGAGACTACAGTTAAGTGAAAATAAGCTTTGCTGAATACATGAAAAGCCAAAGGATTTTGGAAGACCTTTTAGCTGAAAGGGACATTAATCACTGTAGCCAGCTGCATCCCATATACAGCACTCACCTTGTGAACCTGAAAAATATTACTGTAATAAGAAAAAAGACGCCCTTCAAAAGATTCTTCAGGTGCCCTATGCAGAGACTGCAGTAACTCTTTGGGACAGATTATTTTCTGGCTGTATTTCTCAGTAGGCAGATTCCTCAGCTCCAATTCCAAGAGCAGCTGACATAACTAACACCACTTTCTTCTGACACAGTCACCTTCCCCTATCTTTTCCCTACAGAAAGACTCTAAACTAAACTAATGCAAAGATGTGGAAGGAGAGGCTGAGGGGGAGGGAAATGAACCGGCCCATCTTCACCACCTCCCCCCGTCCTAGGTAGAGCTGAAATTCCCAAAGACTTTTGCTGAAGGGCAAAAAATATGCCTTTTTTTTTCCAATGCCTTTGATATGTCCGAGATCCTAATCAAACAATGAAAAATAAAACCCCATGCATCAAAATAAGATCACCTCTGGCTTCAATCTGGCTTACACTTTCAGCCTCTGGAGTTGAGTCAGCATCAGTTGCATCAGCTGCTTAAAATGAAGAAAAAGGTGAGCAGCAAACATTAGTCACATGCAAAGGCAGCAGCAGGCATGGACAAGTGACTCAATTCCCAGTTGACTCTCAGAATTCCCATCATCCTCTCCACATCAGCACATTTTTAAGCAGGCTCAACATGACCTTGTAAATTCCCCTCTACGTCACCACAGGGACTTTGAGGACCTCCTCCTTCTTTACAATTCTGCTTTCATCTCTCTCTTTTTCTCATGCATATTGCATTTTATGAGACACTAGCTCTGAAAAAAGCAACAAAAAGTTGCAGTGTTTGGCAAGATACCTATAGACAGGGGACTTAGTTCTAAGTAAGGCTCCTCTAGCTGGGACTACTCACATTCGATTGGAAGCTAACTCCTGAGGATACTAGGATGGCTGCCTGGAACATGCACCTATTTTCTGAAAATAAATTGCCCTTACTGCAAGACTGACTGCCAGGTGAAGTGAGTCTGGCTCACTGGCTCAAACAAACTACACAGAAGAGGGCTCAGCTGGTTGTGCTATCGCTTTGGGACTGTCACATCCACTGAGACAGCTCTTGCAAAATGCCTGGGGTATTAAAAACAAAAAAAAACAAACAAGAAGTTGGAATACTGGATATGAGACAGCTGTGGAAGAGCCAAAGCAGTTGTGAGTTGGGGTCGCCAGCAGTCATCCCTTGCAGGAAGAGGTGAAAATTGCTGACAGTTTTCGTTTTTTCCCCATGGGGTACTTCAGGTTACAGTGAGCTTGTCTTCTTTCCAACACAGATCCTCAGCTGTTGTAAATTGTTCAAGATCCTCCGGCTTTCACTGAGCACCTTCAGTTTACAACAAGTGAAAACAAAGATCAGTTTCTGTGTTTTTCACAAAAGAAAAGGAAAATCAAGATCAACAGCTTGCCAAGTGGCAGACACTTAAAAATGATAAAGCTTAGGAGTCTGACTTTAAACATTTTTAGCTATCTCTTATGTCTTATGTCCTATCTCTCAAACAATACATCTGGTCGTCTGCTGCCAAACGCAGTCCTTGAAACATCTTGTCAAGTCTCTTACAGAAATTTTTCTCTAAAAGTATTCTACAGCTGTACCAGCCCCATAACAGAGGAAATCAGAGCCTCTCTTACCCACACGTTTTGGGTGGGTATTGACAGAGTTTCTCATACTTTCAGAAACTGATCATCTAATGAATGTAAACACCTGGATCTTGTTTGTCTTACTGATAGATTACCCAACAGTTCATTAATCAGTCACTCATTGCCCTCCTTCCTAGCTATTTATAGTGCCCATCCTTAAGGACATAATGTGTTGTGAGTTTGATGGCCCTCCCATGCACATCTTTAAAGCAAGGAGTAACATATTAGAGAGATCTACCTGTGTCCGCTGAATTTATGGTGATGACTTTGGTACTAGCACCTCAAGGAAGGTAATAAATGTTTTATAGACAAGAATTATTTCACACCCACCAGCGATCAGTTATAATCGCCTCTTTGCTGTATGCTTCCCCTAAGCGAATCCTCCCCAGTGACTTGATAGCCAAGATGATTGCTTCAAGCAATTAAAATCTCCAGGATCTATTCCAAGCTCATTTTGTTGCCAAGTTAACAATACAGTAGTGAAAGCAATTTAGAGGTATTAAATGTTCTTCAGTCACCATTTTCCCCTGGCTCTGTTTTTGTAGCAGTCTGAGGACACCTTGCCTGATCAGCAATCAAACCAGACCTGTTGTCCGAAGCACAGTACTGGGTGTTCTGAAATGTTCTTCTGTATCTTTGAAGGCAAGCTGACTCACAAATAAGAAACACTGATTTCCTCACAAACGTTATCAAGGAGCTTTCAAAGTGGGCTGCAGCATGACTGTTTCTTCTGTTGAAGTTAATTAAAAAAAGAGGGAATTGGGGTTGAGCAGGGGAAGATTCAGTCTTGAAGAACGTCCAGCTTGTTTTGAAATGAAATATTGGAAGAAATTAAAAATAAAATTTCAAGTATGTCTACGTTTTAAACATATGAAAAAGCTGTTTTTGGCAGGTATGGTAACATAGAGACCTGCAAAATGACTATGAAGATAAGAACTGGAGGTACTGAGATCAGAAAATTTCAATTAAGCTCCATGTCATGTGGACAAAAGTAATTATTTACATAAACATTGGTCTCCCTTCAGCTAGCTGTGGAAGGGGCTGGAAAATGCCCAAACTTTTACAAAAATGTTATTAAAATAGCATATTTAATGAGGGAAAAGGATGCAGTCTTCCCTATCTCTGAACTTCCCAAGCTTTGTTGAGAAACAAATGTATTCTGAAAGGCCAAACACACAACTCGGTCAAATCTGTGAAACAAAAAATGCTCTGAAATAAGCCTGCCACATCTATAAGTTAATTACATTTCTAACACCACCATGGCCTCCAGCCCTCATCTGTATCCATCCATCTCACCTTCAGCAGGTTTTGAAGGTGGTAAATATCTAACTGATCAGATTTGAGCTCAGTGCTGTGGCATAGTATTTCCAGAAAAATAATGACAGAACCAGGCAGCTATGCTCATTTTTGCAAAGCACAGTGCAGTTTATTCTAGGGCAATAGCAACACAAAGCAGACATGGGACTCATATAAATACAGACACAAGTTCACTTGTTACTCCATATTTACCCCCCACTTTCACTTTCATTTACTTAAAAAAGTAAATGAAAAAAAAACACACTATATTGCTTTGCTCTTCAGGCTGTTTGAACTAGAGCAAACATACATCTCCTACCACTGGGACAAGATATTTAGACCATGTTACAGGAAGATAGGGATAATTAATAATAATATTAATTGCCTTCTCGGCCTTCCCTCCCAGTGATTTAAAAAAAATACAAGCTGTCTATTGCACTTGTATAATTGAGACGAGTCTTTACTGAATGTTCCAGGCACCAATCTAGCACACCACAGTGTAATAGTCTTTGACATCATCTTGCTTCTGTGGCTTTATGAAGGCGAGATTTATACTGATTTGCAATTAAAGGAAGGCCAACTTGGTGCCAAATGTACACTTTTGAACCCCGGTCATGTCAGCTCTACAGCTGTTCCAATAAAGTTAACTATCTCTAATAATTGAAAAAGTTCTTTAAAAATATTCTAATGGCAAAATGTCTCCATGTAGGTTTGGGACTAGTTAGACTATAAATGAGTCAATTAGTAAAATTTCTCATAACAGAGAAGCGAAGCTGTGAGGTTGATCACATAGATCATGCATGTGAAGCAAAACATAAAAAATGTTAGCAATGACATATCGATCTCTCCAGGGAAGAAACCAGCACTAAGGGGGTACTTGGATTTGTACAACCCAGCCAGACCTCTACTTTTCTAGAAAAAAAGAGGAGAATAGCTTTGTGAGGGGGTGCCTATGCTGAACCTGTGAGCAAATGTTATCTAAAAGCAAATATAAATGCAAATGTATACCACACAGAGTGGAAAAAGAGAATCAAAGCTTCCTGCCAGTCAACAACTGGTAGCAGGGTCCAGCAGCAGTCACACAGCAGTGGCACATGACTTTCAGTTCCATATGGGTGCTAGATAAACATCAGCCAGAATCTCACTTGGGACACTTTGGATGTAGGAGGCCACGGAACAAGCATAATGGGAGAAGGAAAAAAAAAATCTAAGGAACACCAAAAATCCTGAGGCCACTCACTCTATGCTCCTTTCCAGATGGCTGTTTGTCCCACAGCTGGTCGTTATGAGAGCTCATCTTTCTGCCAAAAGTTTTTGAAAACCTAAGACTGCAGGCCATGGCTGTGCCTGATCTGTCAGTAAGAAAGGCATGAAAACACAGCTGGCAGTAGAGAGAGGTAAGCAAGGAATAAAAGAAAAACTCAGTGGACAGGCTTCCCAATCAATCTCTCATCCTCCATCAATCATCCGATGAGAAGGCACTGGAGAGAGAAGGAGACTTTACATGCCCTTTGCCCTCTAATCCACCACTCACATCCAGTATTGACATGAGCTGCTACCAGGGTAAGTGTGTGCAATAGCTCATTTAAGAAAAAATCCACCTTCCTGGCTTCCTGCTGACACCATTATTATTATTAATAATTTTAGCTTTGGAGAAATACTAAGGAGAACCACGGTGCAAATATGTGGCCAGCTCTGCATGGTGCTGAACCCTGTGTACTGGGTGCAAGTACCATCCCTCCCTGTCAGAGAAAGAGCAGCCACAGCTGCATGCAGCCAATGTATTTTCTCCACCTACTAAGCACACACCTGGAATAAACTCTTGGTCCATCACTTATGGTAAGGAATGCAATGCATCAAATTCATAGCCCTACCGATGCCAGTCAAGTTGTATATGCTACTCTGTTGAATTAGTTCTTGGCACAAAAGACATCTTAGCAACTCCAATGGGACCACATACATAAATAAAAAGGGATGTGAGGGAACGCAAAGAAAATGTCATTTCCAATATTGGTCCACTTGTCCTCAAGCAACAAAGAATGGCATAGCTTTGCCTACCCTCTGCAAATGCAAGAAATAGCTTTGACAGCAAGTCTGAGAAAGAGTTCAAAATAATACATCCAGTGTCTCAAGCAATTTGACATTTTCTCTAATGCCCCAAATGTGTCTATAGTTTACGAATAAGCTACCTGTAAGCTTAAAAAAACAATATACAAAACCAAAGCTAAACATAAAATTCTGGAAGGGTAAATTCATGAAGCCTTTCAAAACCCAGTCTGAAGGTCAAGAAATGCAAAGTTTTGCTGCAACTTCTGGAAACAAATGAGGTCTCTACATATAAATAAAATGAAAATACTTGTGTAGATTAATTTAACACTTGTAATCATTGTGTGTTAACAGGACAGATTTTAGCAGGGTCCCCATTTTACTCTGCCAGTGGCTTTCAAGACTGTACCAGAAGGATGTGATAAAAAAGAGTGCTTTTGACACCACCAAGAAGGCCACAATCAGCAGCCACTCAAGAAAACCTCAGACAAGGTGCATGCTGCGGGACAGGTTATGTTTTACACTCTTGTACATTCCTGAAAGGTTAAATCTTTTCAAGCTATAATGTGTACACCAGCACTATCTGGAAAGGTAATCTACATCATAACACAACATCAGGTAGGTTGCTCACCCACAGAAATTGCACACAGGTTCAAAAGCCTTCAAAGATCAAGACCTAGTTCAGACATTTGATTACTCACTGAAACGCTAATGCCTGTAAAGTGAGTCTAACTTCACTGCAATTATTCACTCATGTGGCTCCGCTTCCCTGTCCCTTGTCCTACCACCCTTCCACAGAATACAGTAATTCTGATAACAGTGAGAGCTAGTAATTTCATCAGTAGTAATTAGCCCATGCAGAACAAATAGACAAAGCTGACCCTGAAATAATAATCAAGCTTTCTAGCTTTTCTCAATGCATGCTGTGTTTGGTGTGTAAGGACAGGTGTTCCTCTTGCTCATTTCTTTAGTGTTCAATTCAAATGAGACGTTTATTTAACTACTCTCAAGCAGTAACATTTTTCATGCTGCCATTTGGTCAGAGACACATCTGAACAGCTGGAATTCTGAGAGTAGACTACATAAAAGGTGCACTGAAATCCACATCCTAGCATGACTTGAATTGGAGACACAGGCACTTCAAAAAACACAGGCTATCGTGGTGGTGGAAACAGAAAAGTGTCAAGGTTATTTATTATAAGAACTGAGGAGTGTTTCTACATCCCTGACCTCAATGGGTAAAATCTACTTTCTGAAAAGTTCCAGCTAATCATATTTTGAGTATTGCCATTTTCTTTAAGAATAAATTCTTTTTCAAACTCCATTAGAGAAAAGAGATTTTTGTGCAACACAGTGGGAGTTCTTCAGTTTTTTCTGCTTATACTTTTTCCACTAAGAGGGGAAGGAAAGAAGGGACAAGACTCTTCAGGAAGAGATTACCAGTGAGTCTTGTAGCATCACCCTGAAGTTCAGAGAGACCTCCCTCTCTTTAGATGACCCACAAATACAACAAAACGCACTGTTCAAGCCTCAAGGGAAGCACAGGAGTAGTACTTGTAGCAGGCTAGGGGCCACTGGAGGCCAAATATTATCTCAGTGAACATCTCAGAAAGAAGTGTGTGTGTTTTGCTGTGAGAACAGTTTACCAAGAGGTGCCAAAGGCCTTGGTACTTGCCCTCCATCCCTAAGCCCCCTTCTGTACTCAGCAGGGCTGCATCAACTCCAATGCACACAACCCATCTCCTGATCAGTAAGACTCATCAAAACTGTTCATATCTTAAGACAAACACAGCTGCAGTAGGTCAGCTCAAAAGTTCACTTAGTCTAGTACCGTCTCCAACACTGACCAAAACCAGTCACCTAGAGAAGACTATAAAGACAGGTTCCAAGACCTCCCACACACCATAAATAGTTCAGAAATTTCCTGAGCCAGATACATTTCCAGGTGATTAGATCATATTGTGTCTCACTGAAGTCAGAGTGCTTTGCTGGAGATCCTCCATTTTCTCTGTGAAAGAAGAGTTCTTCCATGAGTCATAGTAGCAAAGCAGTGCTGACCAACTTCCCTCATTCTCTAGGAGATGAAAAGAGAAAGCAGAACAAACATCTCATTTATCAAATACTGCTGTGGCCTTGTTTCCATTCAAAAAGAGCTTCCAGGATTTTTTAAAATGAAGACTATCCTTCACTTCACAAGAAGAATTTAATTGAAAGATAAGGAGATCCCAAGCAAAAAAACATCTCATAAAAGGTAGAAGTGGTGTCACACAGGCTAAAGACAACTATCTCAAAGGTGAGGATGCAGGAAAAAAAGTGTTGGTGTGGTGATGGTGGCATGGCTGCTAACCATCATAAACTCTTTTCAGAAGGAACAGATTTAAAATTTAGCTGTTCCTTGCTTAAAGTACTGAAGGTCTGATCACGGGAGAATACATGATACATGGAGTAGAGGTATTCAGCTTCGAAATAGTCTAATTTAGAGTCTTCATGAACAACCTGGACAAGATACTAAATTTCCTAGTATATCACAATGCAAGAAGACAGAGGAACCCTAAGACATTATCAGGTGGCAGTTTTTAAAAACACAAGGAATGTGTCACTTGCACATGTGCAAGTTGTGAATTTCACACATCTGAGACACTGTGGATGACAAAAATACAGCCAGCTTAAAAATAAAGCAGTTGGACAAAAAATAGGTACAACAAGGGCTCCTAAACATGTGATGAAAATACATGAGGTATGTGAATCATGGATTACTCAAAAGTAGGACCAGATCAGGAAAAATATCACTCCGTAATCCCTCATTTTTCATATGTTTTCTTTAAACCCTTATCAGTAGCCATTGTGAGGAGAAGATAATGAGCTAGAAGAACTTTCAGACTGACCCTGAATTGCTGTTCTTTTCTCCAAATTCGATAGAGATTTTCAGCAACAACTTGCAACACCATTTGCTTCTGCTGTCACTGTTCTAATGGAGTGTGCCAAGATGTATGGAAATTAATTATCCTTTTTTATTTCTGGAATGTAGGCTGCAGGGATCTGACATTTAATGCATCAAATGCTCTGCATACATTCTATATCTGGTAAGTGCACTTCTCACAACTTCATCAACAAGTTATGGTTCACAGTCCTGATATGATTATAACATTAATTCCTACTGTCAGAGTGTGTTTACTGCACCAGCATCATGAAGATGGCTCAGAGCCACCGACTGCAGAGAAGTTCTGGTTTCTCTAATCAGTGACAAACTGCAATCTAAACTCAGAGGAAAAAGTCCTGCTTTTTCACTATCTCACATGTCAAGAGAAAAAATAACACATTTCTCTGAAGCAACTGCATTTAAGAAATCCTCCATCAGGATTTAATAATGGAAGATGATGATATCTTTATCTTTCTGTTGTGCTCTGGTCTCAAATCATTCAACAAATGTTATCTGGCAGGCTGACAGGATGAGGGAAGGTTGTATTTTTCTGTAGGCCAAGCTTTTTGCAAGTCAAAGTGCATTTACTCTTCGTGTGAGTTCCTGTTCTGCCCTCATCCCCTGCTGTATCAGGGCCTCTCAGCTGCCCGTATCATGCATGTCCCTTTTTGTCCTTGTCCTCGCTCCTTTTCTTCCTGTCTGCTCACCAACACAGTCCTACTTCTTCCCCCACCACTTGCCCATGACTGGGTTTCCTTTCCCTCTGTCCCACACAAGCATGCTCAGGCCACCCCTTCCACACAAGACCATCAGGAAAACTGGGACAGAGGACGGGGTCAGGACATCACCATGCAGCACTGTCCACTGTCTTGGTTAACCAACTGCAGTGTGTTACATGGGTTTGGAAACCAGAGGATCAGACACACTGTGAGGCATTTCTCCCTCTGTCAGATATGGAAACTCCAACAACTCAGTGTGCCCCCTAAGCTTTGGCTGGACACTTGAATTTGATCACATTACCAGAGGCCTTCTCCATTCTCCCTGATCCATGAGGTTTGCACACTATTAACCTGCCTCTTCTTACTTTTGGTAGCATCCCCCAGTACTTTTCCTTTCTCTGCTGATGCCTTTGCTGATCCCACTTTTCCATAGCAAAATTATTTTCTTTTTCCCTGCTGAGAGGGCATGCTATGATATGTTATTCCGTAGGCCTCAGATAAGATGGGAGGAGCTGCCAGAGCATGTTAACTGGGATGACTTCCCACCTCCCCCTTCGTTAAAAAATTTGGAAACAATTAAATAGAGGCACTATGTGTGCTAAGAAGATTAATCTGCTTCCCTTTTCTCGTTTAGTGGTTTATCCACCCATACAGAATTCTAGTTCTGAGCACCTAGATTGTCCCTGGAAACCCTGGAGTTAACCAGGTGCAACATTTAAAGCCAATCCCCAGCACTATACCTCACAATCAGGACCACTTCACCCTAACAAGTGCTTGCTGTGGTACACCAAGAAGTAAGGTGTAAAGAAAATTAGCCCAATGAAAATAAGTTAGTGCTCCATGGGAGCCCTTACAGAAGATGGGATCACAACCTCAAGTGCCTTTTCATCCAGTTGATGCCACCTGCTCAGGCTATTTTCAAAAGCTAAGTCATTTGCTGATGAAATAGCTACAGACATTTTGTGCACATTTCATATCTATCAGCAGGTTGCTAACAATGCAGAAATAAGCAGAACAGCAATTTGTAGCTGGGCTGTGATACTGCAGCCCTCCTCCTCCTTTTGATTTATGATCATTTTTCTATATGGATCGGTCTTAATGACAGTCATTTATTGACAAAATCTGCCTTTTATAGACTCGGAATTATTTAGAGGTCAAAAGAATAATTCTTTTAATAATACAGCTTCTGCTCCCTCAGCAAAAGTATTTCTGAAACCATCTTTCTTTTGCTAGGCTATTTCCCTAACAGTAGAATAGCCCATTTCCCTTTCGCTCCGTTAGGCATATTTTAGCAGAAGTGAGCAGATTATTCCCTCGTCACACCTGATCATTCCTCTTGACCTGATCTCTGAAAGCAACAAAGTGATGAGCAAGAAGGCACTTAGAGTTTAACTGATAATCCTTGCTGGAATGTCATTTTAACTCTCTCAGGAGCTGCAATGACTTAGCTCAGGTAAGCTCCTCACAAACTCTTGATGGCAAAAGGAATGTGTCCATGCTGCAGTGGAGTGCTCAACACCTCAGGAGGGATCTGAATGAAGCAGCATGGAGACCTGGGCTTGATGGCCCCAGAGCTTTGTGTTACCATGGTTGGCTGCACCACACTCGAAGAAAGCTAATTTTGAGCTAACACACTGCTATCCACTAGCATGCAATATAGAAATGACCCAGTAGCATCCATGTGAATTCTATTCCATACATGAGAAGTAGCAGAAAAATTATCTTAAAACATATATTTTACACTCTGTAGGGAAAATTACCTTTTTCCCCCTGTACAAATGTTTCTGTAGATACAGAGCCAAGCTTTGGTCCCACTGTGCTCAGGGGAATGTTCTGATTTATGGCAGGGTCTCAGCCCACAACCGTTCGCAGTACAACCTCCTCATAAGCTCTTAATGATGACCTCTCATTTCATTATCTACACCATGAAAGCCAAGTAATTTTTCCCCAAAGAAATGATGGATTATGCCCAACCTGTGAAGGCTGCAGCTGACTGCTAGGGAACACCTTTAATCTCATTCATTCCTACAAGCCAGTGTAGAAATGAGCCAAGACAGCAGAAACAGCCTTCACAGATTTTGAGGTTGGAGGGACATGCGCATCTCTTTCCAGCCTGCATTGCCTCTCCTTCATCCCCATCGGTCCAGATTTCACTTGGTTGCTGCGCACTCCTTGACCAAGGGACGAGAAATACTGCACTGAAACATCACAGTTTTGTAGTGAATTCAGCTTCTACCTGTTCCCCTCTCCTGTCTGTCTGGATTAAGGGCTTGTTGCACAAGCATCTCACCCTCTTTGTGTAGGGTTCTCAGATGGAAATTTTACAGCAGCCATTAATGTACAAGTGATACTGTCACATAAATAATAACATGGCTGTCTAATAACAATACTGCATAACACTGAAGAGAATATTTTTATTGCTTGTAAAATAAAAGGAGAAGACAATCCAAGGAAAATGAAAACTTAAAAAAAGAATGCTAAGAGCCCCCATAATGTCTAATGTTAAGAAAAACTAGCCATAGTGCATGCAGCAAACAAGCCACCCCTGAAAACAGCATTTTTATTCAGAGATTTAGACTAACATTGTCTCAAAGTACAAGCTAGATTGCCTAGTTTCTATATTTTCTAAGACTCAATGTCTTCTACACAAAGATCATTATTCCATCTGGAAGATTTTAACTTATCAAATGACAATACCTCTTTTCATTCCTCTTTCAAGAATATTGTACAGTAAGATTGGATAATATAAGAAGACTCTATATTTCAACAACTGATCTGCTTAAAATTAAACCTTTTACAAAATGCATGCTTATAAATAAATAAATAAGGATTTTGTTTTGCATTCTGGGCAAATGGAGTAGGTGATTTTTTATTTAGGAAACATACAGCAAAACAATAATATTAGTTATGGTCTCCCACTCCCTTCCCAACACAAGTCATACTTCTTCTTTATCATAATGTCTCCATCTCATATTTTTTTCCATTCTGGCAGAAATAAGGCAGAACAATCAAGTTGGAAAAATTTGTACTTGAAGTTTTCACTTAAAAACCTGTAATAAATAAAACTGTGGAACAGTTACGTTCTTTCTGAACTTGAAGACTGAATGACGTCCATTAAGACATTTACAATCTTTTTTTTTCCCAATTTTTTGCTATTTCTAAACTACGAAAGAGCCAAAACCAAGTTTATACTCACAGAACTACACATACCTGTTTGCTTTTACTTCTGTGCCAGGATGCAGCACTGGTAGAGTTGCTCTGGGTTTGGAGACCAATCTGGAAGCAGCAGTGACCCTGCTACACACACCATCAGTGTTGGGACTCCATCCTGAAGGCTCCAAGGTGACATGACTGGGGTGAATCAGGACCGGGGTTTAGATGGTTTCAGGCAGGATTAGCAACAGATGGTGCAGAAACCCAGGCTGTAATGTGGGCACAAGGTCTGTCCAGGAGGAGGGGCCCAAGGAGCACAGCTTGGGTGGTGGTAGGTGGGGTGACACAGCCAGTTCTCAGCTGGAGACAGTTGCCTGTGGGCAGAGGTGGGTACTCTGGGTGGTGCTTCAGGCCACCATGACCTGCAAGCGCCTCAGGCCGCATATATCTTACTTAAGATGGTAAAACAATGCTAAAACAATGCCATAATCTGGTTCATTAGGGTGACCCAAAGTGTTCCCTTTTGTTTCCTTTCCTCAAGAAAAGGAGGGGAAAAAAATTAAACAAAACTCTGCCTCTGCCCCGGCTATGAAATGCAATGCACCAGCATGGAGCTAGATCTGGATTCCCAGAGGTTTCAGTATATTAAGACCAGGATTTAGATTTAGGCCTATTTCTCTTTTGTCTGTTGACTTATCTTCAAGGGCTGTCCTTAGTTGGAGGGGAAAAAAAGAAAATAAACTTTCAGAAGTTACCCAACCTTAATCTAAATTCAGATCTAGTCACACTGCCCTCTAATTTTTCTTCCCCATTCTTTGAAACCCCTTCCTTTCCACTTCACATGAAATCGTCTAATAAATGCATTGTTCACCTATTCTTTTTTTTCTGTTAAACTCCAGCACTTCACACCTGCCACCTCCCGAATGAATGGCCCTTCTTCTGCTAGAAGTTAGAAAAGGAATCAGAGAAAGAAAAGGACGTGATGGGAGTTGGATCTTGAACATTGCAGTCATGCTAATACAGTGTGGAGCATAATCAGAGGCTGCTAGGGAAGAGCTGATTAATAACAAGAGGAATATAAGCCTTAATTTCACAGGCACACATTATTTCTTGCACAGATTTAAAATTTAGGGCTGAGGGCTGTAGAGAGACAGTTAAGGGAGCAGAATGACCTGTAGAGCAGACAGAGGTTATAGCTACTTATTGACAGCACAATCATTGTATGCCATTATAAAGCAACGGAACGAAGTGATAAAAACTCAGCCATCACATATCCAAGGCCACAGACCCTGCGTTAGGATTATACTGAAGGTGAGATATGATGATGCCACAGCATTTCCAATTTTTATTGACATCTTGGCCTTGAGGATTAGGAGGTGTCAGAATGCATCTGTGTATTCAGACGAAGACAATAATACCCTGCTCTCTCCCAGTTGTACTTAACAGCTTACTTGGACTGCCGTGCAGGTGAAAATGAGAAAAGCAAAGGAATGCCATATCAGCAAATCAGCAGCCCAGATAGGACTGAGCAGAGTAGAGCCATCTTCAGAGCATGGACCAGAAAACCAATTACGAACTAGGTGACAGACAGCATGACCCCAATTCACAGCAGTAGGTGCTGTATACGTGCATAATGCAAGCAGACTTTGACCCACAGGGTTTGAAATACAAATTCTAGAGGACAAACAACAGGTGAACATAAAAAAGATGGTGGAGTGCAGTGTTGCAGTAAAGCAGCGTGGACCTAAGCACAGAGCAGCACACCTGCTGCTCAGGGGATTCCTGAACGTCATAGTCATCAAAGCAAGTTTTAAGGAGAGTCCTAAAGAAAGTGAAAGAGGAAAGCAGTAGCGCTGAAAAAAAGTTACTCTAGTCAAAATCGTGTAGCTCTGCTACTAAAAATCTCCAAATTTACTAATCCTGTTTGGTTTTTCATATTTCTCACTTCAGCTCTGCCTTCTGTATTGTTTGAAATACTCAAAGACTCATCGTTTGCTGCCTTTACCTACAGCATACCTGAGCATGTGCTTATATATCACCCACCCTCTCCGAAAAGAACAACTGTCACATGGGATTTGTAAAGAAATCAAAGAATGGCTTTAAATTACCTGCTTGCTGCCATTAGTGGGGCCAAGCACTGATCCGCGAGTCCTGCCCACCAGTCTTAAGACCATTTGACCTGGAGTTGTTTAGTCTAGGGAAGAGGAGACTGAGGAGAGACCTTATTGCTCTCTTCCAGTATCTGAAAGGTGCTTACAGTGAGAGTGGGGTTGGTCTCTTCTCACTGTTGATAGGTGAAGGATGAGGGGAAATGGCCTCAAGTTGTGCCAGGGGAGCTTTAGGTTGGATAACAGGAAAAACTTCTTTACAGACAGGGTGGTTAAGCACTGGAATAGGCTCCCCAGGGAGGTGGTTGAGAAAACATCCCTGGATGTGTTTAAAAACTGTTTTGATGTGATGCTCAGGGACATGATTTAGCTGAGGGTTGTTAGAGTTAGGGTAGTATGGTTAAGTCGTGGTTGAACTCAATGATCTTTAAGGTCTGTTCCAACTTGAGTGATTCTATGATTCTATGACCACACTCCCTCTATGAGGCTGGGGCTCAATAATTACTTTCTGCTTGTCATTGACTCCAAGCCTCATGCTTCCATACACATTATCACAGTCCACATAGGCAGAGTGAGCCAAGACACTTTTCCCAAGACTCCCATTGGTGAACAGGCTTGGGTAATACAACTCATTAGTTTTTGCCTGATGTCAGAGCAGATGAATGCATTTTTCTCTTGAAAAATTTGTAATGAGTAAAGAAAGCATAAGAACATTAATCTATTAAAGTGACAGTGATTGTGGCTAGAACCAGGAACAGCTCATGCTGGGCCTAAGTTTGCATGAACCCACAACTCGTTCCAATTTGAAATCCACAGCCCTGTGATGGTAGAGATCTGTGCTGTTCTGTGGTCATCTGAGGAGATAAAAAAAATAACATCATTGACTCTAAAGACCTTTTGGTGTCAAATAAAAAAAAATAAACTTTGCAGTGGGACATTAATTTTAAAGACTACTTCAAAGGCATGCAAGCAGGCTGCATGACCCAGAGCAGTCAGTTTTCTTCTGTTCTTTGAGAAAATTGCTAACTCAATTTCAATCCTGCAGATAAAAGTATTTTATAGTTCCGAAAAGTCTCCTTTTCAAGTGGGCTTTAAGCACACTGATGGGAAAGTCTGTGTCTTAAGTTTATGACTACAGAATTCACTCATTGCCTGCTTCAATGCTGAGTTAAAAAAAAAAAAAGAGAGAGGGAGAAACGGAAGTATTTAATTTAGTTAATAACTTCCTTGTTAATCTCAAAATGGAAATCAAACAAAGTCAGTCCCCAGTGAATCAAGTCCCTGGGATTTGGCAGGAAAGGTTCAGCAGGGGGACCAGGCAGCCAGTTGTTTCCAGCCAGAAAGATGACTGCTGAGGCAACATTTCTGTAACTTCTCTAATATCAAACGCTCTTCTCCCAGTAATTGTCCCGTGTGCAGTACACAAAATGCTGTGCTATGCTCTAGCAGTTTTTGAGGCCACGTCATTGCTGCAATAAATCCACAGGCAGATCCAGGGTGGAACCAATATATGCGCATTATTTATTGTTTAGTTTATCCTGAAGCATTTTGGCACACTGCCCCCCTGGGCCAGGCCAGGACCTGCCACATCTCAGGAGCAAAGGCTCTCACTGTCCTCCATCCAAGAGTGGATGAGAAAATAAAATAAAGCACAAACTCCCCATCAGCTTGTGAAGGAGTCATCCCTGGGAAGCATGAGCTTCCTAAGCAGTCCCAGGGCTTCGCTTCCCCAGTCATTAGGGATTCTCGTGACTGGCAGAACGGTGCTCAGGGATTTAGTGTAACCCATTCGCTGAGCATCCTGGCAGACGATATGCGACTGCAGCAGGAGCTTAAAGAGAAGGTGGAAGTCGAGCATCGTCCTTGCCGCCAACGCATCAGTATTTCTATGACAGTCAGCAGAAGATTCAGAAGGAACCACCTCGCCTTTTATCTCTCTCCCTCCAAACCAGTGCCATCCCAAATTACCAAATCACATGGCCCTGCCTATCACTACTGTACATTTCTGCTGCAGTCTTGTCATTAACTGGTGTCTCTCATTAGCTGCTGCTGATTCGCAGCTCTGTGCTGACAAAATTAAACGATCACTTCAGTGTTGATCGTCACAGAATTTTGCTGATGGCCACACTGTGGATATTGGCTCCCATCAATGCCCTCTTTGCTTCGAAGTTTCAACGGAACAGGCTGCAAGGTAGCTCCCTGAAAACAGGCTGTTGTCACTGCAGATCACTATCTGAAATTAATACCATTTTTGCCTGGCAGGTAAGCTCACAACGCCTCCTAGGAACTCTCATGCACACATCTGTATATCTGATACAATTACACCATTTTTAATTGTTTTCTGAAGCTCTGTGAGCACATCAAGCCCTTGCCAGCTTGAAGCTGTTCTTCCAAATCGTCTTGCCTCTAGGACAGCTGAAATCTCTTTCAGAGCCAATGAAAGCTTGTTCCTGGCTCCAGCCTGCCTGGAGCAAACAACTGGGATGCTCCTTTTGAATCCACAGTTCAGAGCTCATCTGCACTTAGGGAGGGATTTTGCTTTTTCAATTTTGCTTTTTTTTTTTTTTTTTTTTTTATGGCAGGTCGAATGCTTGCCAAATGAGGAGCTTTATTTCCAGTGGGGGATTCACAGACAAACTGTGCAGGTTGGCTTCATTAGCTGTATGCAATGTGGTATGCATGTGTCCACATGATGCTAGTTCTCCTTTCCTGATGCCTTGCCTCCTGTGTGGATACCCACTGACAGACCTCAGGGCAGTCGTTCTTTCAATACACATCTCCAGAACTGCCAGCACCCAGCTGACATTAAAATATGCCATCTCCTTCCTCTTGGAATGGTTCCACTGCACACCCTATCCCTTACTCCTCAGCCATGTCATTTCTTTCACACACAACACTTTTCATCCCCTAACTCTCCCTATGAAGTGCTCCCTACCTTGCTCCCACCCCATGTCTGAGGCTGGCTCCTCAGCATCCTATATCCCACACTCCCACCATTCACCTCAGTCCTCTCATCTGTAAAGCATGGATAACATTTCTCCAGCTCACAGAAGATGATGATCATATTATTTATACCCAGTTTCACATTCAGACTAGGCAGCTATAAACACCCGGTGATATTACATAAATGTCATGATTGTAACTACTCCCAGAACGTAGGAGGATTTGTGTAAGGGCACAAACGGTGACTTTTGGTGGATGGGGAATGTGTTTCTCCCCTGCATGCATCCAAACAAAACATACATGACAAAAATTGATTCTGATGTGCCTTTTTTAGATTCCTCCTGCCAACTATTCTGAGACACTATTTCTGTCGGATAGTTTAACATTTACATTCATCTTTGACTTGAATGAGAGACAGAAACAAGGAAGCTAAGGCATGTAGCTCTCTGATATTTTTGCCACTTCTGTTCCTGATGTCTGCTATAGTTTGCAACAAATAAAGAGACAGATTTTTTCTTCTTTCAGAAATTCCCTCTGAGTGCCGTAAAACCAGCCCAGATGACCAGCAAAGGCTTGGATCACAGCCTGACACCTGCCTCCCATCTCGGAGCTTTCAGAGCTGCTCAGCCAGAGCCAGGTAAATAGATAAGCCAGGTTGTGCCCAATTTAATCCAAACACTTTCTGCAGAGACTCCAGAAAGACGGGAGCTGCTCTATTGGATCAAACCAATGGGGCATGCAGCCCAGGATGGTGTTTCCAGTGGCGGACAATACCTGACACTTCAGAGGTTAGACGCCATTTAAGCCCTAGTGACTTTTTTGTGTAATAAATTTGAATGGTGGAGAATTATACTGCAACATGCTGAGAAGAAAATTGAAGATATGGAAATCGCATTTTGTGGCTGAAATGCAATTCAGACCAAAGATATTACAAACAACGAGGGCTGTGAGAAATGGTTTGAAGGTCTGGAAAAACAGAGCTGTGAAATCCTGTGCGGTAGTGTAGCCATCTAGTGATCATTTGTAGAAGTCGCTCCTTTTCTTGGGGAAATGTGAGGCAGCACCTAGAGAGATAGGGGAGAAGCTGCTACTTGAAATGAAGTAGTAAAAGTGAAGATGTGAAAGCAACAATAAGTTGTAGGTGTGTGGGTAATGTTTACAAATCTAGGAAACAAGATTACAAGAGGTTGCTGATTCTGAAGGATCAAAAGAGTTATCTTCAGCATGCTTGCCACCTGCAAGAACATTTGCACAATACAAGGAATCAAAGAAATGCCTTTCAGAGGAGGGAGAGCTCACATGCCAAAAAATATTTCAGAAGTGCTTGCAAATTGCAAGCAAGCACCCGAAGAATGAAACTCACTCAGCAAGAGCAAAATTCACTGCCTTGCTGCTCACAGGATGCCTATTCAATCTTCACTGGAAGAAAAAAAAAAAGAGGAAACAACAACAAAAAAATACATTTTCCTGAATATTGGGTGAAGAATATTTTATTTTTAAGACAGAAAAGATGAAAGATACCTTCAGTAAAAACTGCCCCAGGATTTCAGGAAAATGAACTAATACATTTGACTGATGGAACAGGAATAAACAGGGATAGTCACCATGTCAGTTCATTTATGACTAGGCAAAATATGGTATAAATCAGTAGCACAATGTTGAAATCAAAAGCACTGTGCTATTTTCCGCCACAGAAAGAAACTGAAAATGGTAAGGGGAGCCTGACGGGAAGGCCAGAGCTTACAAATGAGGATGCTGCACTAGAACCAAAGTCCAGCAGGCCAATGCTATGCCTTGGCCATCGCCTGTACCTTACACCACAGCAGCTTTCTTCTCAGCCACCTCCTGCCCCTCCAGTGGCTGGAGATTAGGCCAAGCTCTGAAGCAGGAAGCATAAGTGATCTGTCCTCCCATAATATTTTCAACAACGGTCAGTACAAACACTCTGATCGTACCCCAATTATGTAGACATAAGGACACCAGGAGAACAGAGCATTAACTATGGAAGCTAACACAATATAGAATAATTCAAACATGCATTCTCAAGAAATGACTGCAGTATCAACCTGTAGCAATCTGTTCCATAGTTTAATTATGGGGAGGCACAGGAAAAAAGTTGATGGGTTTTTTTCAGCACTGAATTCCCCCTTCTTATTCTAATCGTTCTTACCTCATGAGACAGTAAAAACAGAACTGCTACCCTTAGACCATTTTCTATTATGCTTTTATTAAATAGTCTTATTTAATATCACCCAGATACACTGTTGCTATACCAGACCTCTCCTTGTCCAGGCAGCAGCAGCACACCTATATGTTGTGAGGACAGTCAACTCTAGCTGAACAATTTCTAGCCTGTGCTCAGATTATAACTAATAAAAGTAAAGAAGTGAAGGTCACTGTGCAACTTCCACTGCACAGCCACAGTGCACAGAAAACAGCTATATCTATGGAGATCTTAACTGCTCTGCTGATTTTAGCATCCTCTCACTGTCCTGAGACTGCAGCAGGTTGTGACAGACTTTGAAGTTCCTGCCATTTTCTCTCAAGGCTTTGGACTTCCCACTTGTGTGCAGCAGCTAGACAGTGGGGTTGGGAACAGTCAAAGGAAAGAGGAGGAAAGCAGATATTACAAACAGAGCTCACAGACAGTAGGAATAATGATACATAGAGTCATGCAGGTTTAGCTAGCATTAGAGATGGAGATTGTGTTTATCTACTGCTGAACAATGTAAGACCAAGCAATGTCAAAAAAGGATTAGTTTCCATCCCTTTCCTCTACACAAGTGTTACATTACATACCGAGAACAAACAAATGAACTGAAGAAAAGGAAAAACAATAACCAGGTCTAATTCAAGTTTTAAGCTGGTTGTTTCACTTTTGTCTTTGCAAACAATACCTGTTTCCTCAGAGTCTTCCTGGTGACGTTGCCCAAAGGCTTCCACAGGCTGTCTCACATCTCTGGCACATGGTGATTGATACATGGAGCAGGTCCCAGAACCTTTTGAAGACATTTTCAAAAACAGCTGTCAGCCTTTCAGTGAGAAAAACCCACCATGGCCCTGTGATCCATGAGTTATCTACCCATGTGCCTTCTTCACAGTTGCTGCCTACTAAGAAGCAGCCCCTAATTTCTCTAAGTGTGACCTAAATTCTCCTCTTCTGAGTGTATGACCTTGAATCTGGCTGCATCAAAAGAGGCTATGATTAGAAAAGGCCAGCCTTACCTAAAAATTCTGTTCAGTCTGCAGGACCAAGCTGTCTTTATTTTTTTCTCACCTTTATGTCATCCATAAACTTTATTAGCAGTGATTTTATATGTTCTTCTGAAAGACTGAAAATCATGGAAGGAATTGAGCCAGGGGTCCATGGGGAGTCCCTGCTGAACACACTTCTTTTGCAAGATGATTCCTTGTTTGCAATTACTACCTGAGATTTATTGGTGAGCCAGTTTTAAGCTATTTAATATATTCTACGTTCAGTTTATACACTGCTAACCTTTAATGAGAATCTTTCACGGCATCAAGTCCAATACTCTAGAGAAGTATGTCATGTAAATGGTTACAATCAGGAACCAATTGCTATCAAAATGTAATATGATGCTTTCAAAAACCAGTAAATTTTACAAAACACCTTCTTCACAGAACAATGTTGAAGTCAGAAGTTATGTTTCCTTTTTTTGTTGTTGTTTTTTGTTTTTTTAAGATGAAATGGGATGCTAGCCAAACCAGCCTTCATTTGCTAGAGGTTTCAAAGCTACTACTGAAAAAATGGTATAATCACGTGCAAACACACAATCTCCTCTTAGATGTCCTTCACACTTTGCTCACAATCATGATGTGCTTTTCTTGGTTTAATCTTTCCTAACTTTTCTAAACTGAGTGTGAGCTGTTTGGTCTTGTAAATTATAAGATATCCCACGATATTCATCACTTTCTAGCATTTTCCTTGTTTTCAAAATGGGAAAAAAATAATCAGTATCACTGTGACTTCCAAATGGATCATCTAGCACTTTTCCATATCCATAATGAGAATTCATTTAACTTCATTTAATGAAATGAACAGTTCAATATTTCCAACTATACCATGTAATGAACCTATGTTTTCTTAAGAGATGTCTTTCATTTCAGTATTGTAAATTCTTATTTCCCTCAACCATTCTGGCATATATACATAGAAATGTTAATTACAATGAACTAGCTTTGACTGGTATGGATGTGTATAAACAACGTTTACTCCAACATTGAAGTAAAAAAGTCCAAACGTACATGTTTCTTTTCTGCCTTCACAGTCATTTTTGTGTTGCACTCAAATACCTTATACTTTAGTAATTTTCATTTCAAAGCACTGTATGTACTTGAGATATTTTGCCAGTGCCTGCATGGAAATGATGTCATCCTAGCAGGGGAATGCACTGTGCTTTTGCTATTTTATAGTGAGCAGAATATGTATTTATTTGATTTGACTCACTCATGGGGAACATTTTTCATTGAGAATATCCTCTAAACATTAATTCTACTAAAATAACCATAAAGAACATCTTATGTGTGGCTCTATAAATAGTTGGAAGTAAATATTCATAGGTTCATACCATTATTCTAGCTATCCTGACAAACTGGGACTGACTGCTATGCCATTACCAGACTTTTCCCCTCCTTTTCCCTGCCCAGCAGAAACCCAACATTATTCCCACTTCATGCACTGCATCTGGAACAGCCTCCTGGCCAGCAGGGCTGGAAGGCCTGAGTTTCTGCAGCAGCAATCCGTCTGCTCACCACTGCCATCCTCCCACCCTTCACACTTCTACCCTTTTGCATCATCATTTTACTGCTCACAAAAGCAAGCACTTCCCAAAGGGGCCTCAGATTATGTGCTTCATAGCGGCAGAGGACATTATCAACACTGACCCTAAACACTGGCATATGCCCTACACACTGGCAAACTCCCCATGTTCATAAGAGAATATCGCTATCCAACACCCCAGAGCAGATAAGTAAAAAAATGAGGAAGGAACATAATGCAAGATGAAGTCTCTAGAGCCGTAATGAACAAGTTCATAGCACAGCCACAAGGAGACATGATGAGCAGCACAGCACAATTGACAGTGCTTAGGTACTACTTTTTAGATTAGCAAGAGACCACTAGCATATGGAAAGGTAACCAAGACGGTGTGGGAATCTCATCATCACCAGCAGTGACATCGTAGAGAACAGCTAGATATGGAAGGGTAAAAAAGCTGATAATAAATAACCACATTCAGTGAGGATCACTTCTCTCCTGTTACTCTCTGCACCTTCTAAGGGACATTACACAGATTGAGGAAGTAAAGGTTAAACTTGTGTTTCCCAAGCAGTTAGCAGGTCGCAGTATCTCTAAAAGCAACTCATGGAAATTAGGCTATCACATTCTTAGTCGTCAGTTTCCTGCCTGAGCCGCACTTCCCTAGTGAGAAATCTCACACTCTGGTCAGCAAACCCATTTGTTAATGGTGAGTGACCGAAGGTAATGTTTTGTCACAGACACATCTCACCCCTTTCAGCTCCAGCTTCTGGGCAGAAACATTAATCTGTGTTCTCTCCCTTTGACTGCTTCAAGCCCCTTTCTCAGTTGATCACCTTTAATATCTCCGTCTTGACAGAGCAGGGCAGGAAAAAACAAACAGTGCTGCACAGAAAGTATTATTTTTGTACTCCCACAGCAATGACAGCTCAAAAAACAAACAGTTCTGTTACATCAATGATGTCCACATCAATCACTGATTTCAATTTATGGTATTCCTAGTCTTGAACTGGGATATATATATATACTCTCTAGCAGCAAATATTCAACATTTTATTTCTATGTTGGGTAATAGAAATGGTCCTGAATAGCAAATTCAGGTGCAGACTCCCAACATCTCTGCACTTGAAGAGGTTTTGTTTCCAAGTTCCGGCTCAGGCATCTCTTGTGTACCATGGAATACTAAACCCAATGAGTTGTTAAAGGTGACAGTTTTCTAAGTAATAATAATAATTAAAAAACAAAATAAAACAAAAAAAAACAACCCACAGCAACAACAACAAAACCTATACTGTTGCCTAAAGAAATGTGAGAAAGAAAAATCAATGTGACAATATAACTGTGTTGCTAGAAAATTCACTACAAACATAGACAACAAATAACCAAGTAAAGTGAAGACAAGGAGAGAACTTTGCAGCAACAGAGAGATCCATGTTGTCATTTATTTAGTAGTTTACATTCCTATTCTCCTCTGCAGCTCAAACCAGCATGCCAACAACCCAATCTGGTCATATTTCCTCATGAAGAGTGTTTTCTTAGTAAAAAAAACCCAAAGTTTTCTCCACTCTTCTGCTGCATTTACCTTTCTCTTGATTTTCTCTGTGCTCGTCTGGATTCATTTATTTCCCATATTTCTCTTTTTAAGAAATTTACCTCTGAGCCTGCGTCTATCTGTGAATCTAACCCATCTGTCATCAGTTTCCAAGCTATCTCTTCAACCTGTGCAGCCAGGGATTTTAGCAAGGCTTTTATCATTTTTATGTGCACTGCCATCGCCCGCTGCCACAAGGTCAACTTTGGAAATGATACTATGCCTCAGTGGGTACTTTTTCACCTAATAAAATATACAGCACACTGTATATCAATTGTATCTTCTAGGGACCAAATACTGAACAGTCAAAGAGCAATAAAAGCTTCCCCGGGTATACTTTTTGACCACATAGCAATGGCACCCTCCTTACCACAAGAGCAGTGGGCAAGAGATACCAAGGCCCACAGGAAGCCTCTTGAGTTGTTTCAGAGGATCTCTTTGCTCTCACACATCCAGAGATTATGGAAGGAGGGAAATCAACTTTTTACACAGGTAGATAGTGATAGAACAAGGGAGGATGGTTTTAAACTAAAGGCAGGGAGATTTAGATTAGATGTCAAGGGGAAGTTTTTCACTGAGAGGACGGTGAGGTGCTGGAATGGGCTGCCCAGAGAAGTTGTGGATGCCTAATCAGTGGAGATGTTCAAAGCCAGGTTGGATGGGGCTCTGGGCAGCCTGAACTGATGGGTGACAGCCCTGCCCATGGCAGGGGGTTGGAACTGAATGGTCCTTCCAAACCAAGCCTTCTGTGATTCCATAAGTTCTAAGAAAAAGGTCAGTGATGGACACAGCCATCAGCGTAAGTTCAGAGTTCATCATCTGGTGCCCACTGGGAGCTCCACCCCAGTCAGCATCCCAGGCACATGTGGCAGGGTTAGAAAGGGTATCTGCAGGGCTGGGAGCTAATACTCACTGAGCTTAAAGGGGAAAATTCACTACATAGCATGTGCCCAGGTAGTCAGCCTGCCCCAAACAGATGCTCAACGTTCTGGAGCTCTCATAACATAGCCCTGATATCAGGCTTTGCTTCTCCCAAACATACAAACAGCAGCTACAGGCAACTTGCTGTACTCACCACTGCTCGAGACTTCCTTGGACACAGAAAAAGCTCCCTCTGAATGTGCAGCCAGGTTTCCCAGCGACCTTCTTTGCTCCTACATTAACACTTGTCTCTTGTTTTCTTTCTTTTTGGCTCTAATGCAGCTCTAAAAGCCATTAATTCAGAAAGGAAAGAATGCTAGGAAGCTGTACCTCCTGATTTCTATAGATCCCAGTGAAATGAAATCTTTCAAAGTGACAATTTTTAGGAGGAAAAAAAAATCCAAAATAATGCAGCACTTTCCATTTAAGCTCAGGCCAGGGGTCAGCAGAGGACAAGACTGGAACTCTCACTGACTGAGTCACCCCACAGCTCACCTGAGCAACACGGTCATGCAGGTCAACCAATGGAGTGCGCTGGCTGAGCAGGCACTGGTCCAGCCGCTGGTCCCACAGAACTCAGCACATGCAGAGAAAAGGTTCAGCTGACTGAACTCAAACAACTGTCCAACATCACCTCTGGGCACATAGTCCAAATGCCAGCCATGAGTGGCCAGGGCCCGCTTGCCAGTGCGTGCCCAGCTCAGGGGCAGCCCCAGCCCTCCCAGCCCTGAGTCCTGCACCCTACACCGAGGGCAGCTGGGAGGACTCATTGTAAGGCTTTTCTCTGTTTCTGGCTTCAGCTCTCCTCCCTCTTCCCTCCCACTCCAAGAAAATAATGAGCTCCCCACCCCCCAGGGCCGGCAGAATTAATTTAACCCCTTTCCAGCAGGACCTATGCCTGCTAACAGCAAGAGCTGTTTCTCACAACTACAGCCAGACGGCTTCTTGCTGCTTTAAATGAAACACTTCTATTAATGCTGTCAATGGACTCCAGCTACAACTTTAGCCTCTAGATCTGATTGTGACTGCAATTCAGGAGCAGCTAGTTACAAAGATGGGTCCAAGCTAATGTGCCTTTCACTTAACTGAGCACAACTCCTTTCTATTTTAAGTTGTTGAAAGGTCTTTGGACCAAAGAAGCAAAGTTCAGGTTTACCATAGCATAATAACACTGCACTCAGATCCAGAAATCAAGCAAGTTGTGTATTGCTAAAGCCCTTAATATTCATTAAAGGTCCCAAAAGAACTCATGCAGACCCTCCCTTTGGTGTATCCCAAGCAGAAGCTAGCCTCAAGCAGCACTCTGAAGAAGACTACAAAGCCACTGCCTTACGCACAGTCAGTGCTGGATTTTTGCTTTTCCGGGCTTTTGAAGGTGGCAAAAATTCAGTTCTGCTAGAGTGGATGATCCGCTTGGACTCCTGCTTGCTGCTCAGCCCAAGCAATCACGTGTTATGGTGCTTAGCAGATGTCTTCCTACCTGCAGTGCTCCTGGTCAGGCACAGCAGGGGCCAGCTGCAGAAAGCAGCACCGTTTTGCATGTTTCTGGTACAAAGAAGAAATCATGACAAAAATAAGGAAGCAAACAAAAAGGCTTCTTAGTCAGAAGCTTAAACAAGTAAGTTTGCATAAATGCTTCAAATTTACCTCATGCAGGTGTTAATTTGACTTCCAGTTCACTTCTAAAGTCAGAGCTAGTTGACTCTCATCTCACCACTGATCCTGTCCAAATAACTAACTGAATTTATTCAGAGGGCTTCCTGTGAAAGGTTTGGAGGTATAAAACTCCCTGAGGTAAGGAACACATCTAAGTTTGCAAAGAGGCATGTAAATCCACAGAGCTCTGTAAGCTTTTATTAATGCAGGCAAATCATTTGCCCCTCTGCTCCCAGATCTCGCATTACATGAGCTAAAAAGTGGCATCAGACAAGGCAAGTCACCTCCCTGGAGTTTTATCATTGTGTGCCAAGCACTGCCAACTGGTAAGTTCAGCTGTAGCTCCTGGTGCTAGTCATTAACCATGAGATTCGTTTCAGCAAGCAGCTCTCCCTTGGCACATGCACCACGGTTCTGTGTCCCTGAGCTGCAGCTCTGTTCTCTGCTTTCTCTTCCATGATGTGAAATGAAAGCTGCTGGGACCTTAAATCAGCATCTGCCTGCTTCCCTCCCTGGCAGCAAATCCTGTTCTACAGACCTCTACATGAGGCTACTTAATGTGACTGCAGAGGTTGACTCATCTGGGCATTAACCAGTGCAAAAACAGGGAAAGAGGCAAAGACCAGGGGACAACACAGAGTTTCAATCTGTCTGCCTCCAAGGGCAGGAGAAACTGCTGGGGACTGCACGTAGAGCAAACATTTACTAGTACTGCAAGTGCATTTTAAATCTGCTGCTTATCCCTTGAACACACTGGAGACCCCTTTGCCATCCTTCTCTCTATTCCCCTCTGAGCACAGAAAAGAAATCAAAGATGCTTGGATGACATCAAACCTGGCATCAGGTTCACCAGACTAGAGGAGAGGACTGTAACCAGGACCTGCACTTAGAGGTGAATTTTCCTCATTTTCTCCTGCTGGAATTGATATAATTTCCACAAAGACTAAAACATTTAATGAGCCAGTTCAGTTCTCATCTGATGAGGGCACTGGGCTCAGAGGAAAAACCCTTATGTTCCAGCCTTTGTTCCAATAAACATTGGAGTGCTTTATAACTACTGGAAGCCATCAACGTGAGAGATGGCGTTTTTCCATCCCAGGATACTGCCCAATTCATGGCATTAGGGAAACCTCTAGGGGCATGTGGATGTAAATGCCGCCCAATGAAAGACAAGGTTAAACAGGATTCTCCAAGGGCTCCCTGCAATGAGTGCTGCAGGCACCAAAGGAGGTGTCTTAATGTTCATCTGTATGTGCTAAATGGCTACCACAATTCATAGAAACCTGTGAGATGTGCCTAAACCCAGCATTTGCTGCAATTGTCTCACTTCGGCCAAGGGATGCTCAGAATGGAAATAAAATTAAATGATTTGAGTAGAGCAATTTTTTTTTTTGCTTCCAATTTATAATGTTTTTCATTTCAACAGGAGGACAACAGAATGTTGTCATTCTGGATTGGATCAAAGCAGTTTTTTTTCTCCCAACCCCACTCTTGAGCAAAAGTCCTAATGTTCATTCGGGAAATAGATTGTCTCCTGCAGAGGCGGTATCCTCATCAGCTTTTGGAAAGATATGATGTAGAACATGACATGTCACAGGTGCAAAAGTAAAACCAGATAAAATTTATCAACAAGACAATCTCTGATGGATTTAAATATATATATATATATATCCTTTTTGGTCAAAATGAAAATATGTTCATAGGAATGCGTTAGCTCCAAATAAGTTTGAGAGAAAGGAAACTGGGCATACTTCACTTAATTTGAATAATATTTAAATGCATCTTTTTGTTTTTATCATATTATTGGCCTAAATTTCTGCTTGCTGCCATGTTTTAAAATTTTACATGCCTATTTTATAAAACTTCATGCTATTTAATATTCTGACATGCCTACAAAAACAAAGAAAAAAAAGGAAAAATTAATCAACCCTGAGATGATCAGGACTCAGCAGTATTTCCAAACATATCTTTCTTTAATCTACATTCCATAGAAATAGTCACCACTTTTCCCCCCAGTTTGAACCAGGGGACAGGATTGCCACACTCCCGAGTGCTCTCACAGTAACGTGGCACTGACGCTCTTTGTCCCATGGGTTACAATGCTCAGTGACAGGGCATGCTCTTGGGAGCAGCCAATGACCAGGGACACTGCCTGTGGCCAAGACAGAGTGTTGTGCCAGTGGAAACCCATGGCCTCTGACAAGAACATGCCTCCTGGATGTCTGGAAACAGCCTCTGCAAAATCCCGTGCTTGCTGCCAACCTTTCACAAAGCAGCGTTCATGAATCATGGGATCTCCAAACAGTTCTTGCAAGTGGCGACTCTTCTGAAAGTTCATGCCACTCATGGGTAAGAGGAAGTCTCATTACATGGCTTATTTTTAAAGAGAGCCATACCCTGGGTTTGTTACTTTTACCTTCCTCAATAAATGCCGAAACCTAACAGGTTTCAATGAATTCAGCAGCAGCTCCAGACACTTCTACCAAGCTGGCTGTGCAGTTACACTTTCCCCTCCCCAAAACTCTAGAACCTCATACTGTCAGAATCACTGAATGTAGCCTTAAAAGTTGCTCAAAGACTTAAAATACATTAACCCTTTACCAACCTTCCAGCAGAGGTTCCTCATGGAGATGAGCCTGAGATCTCCTGGGGTCTATCTACAGTCACCAGGAGCTCCCTAGTCCCATATGTAAAAAAAAAAAACAAAAACAAAATACACTGCCTGTGTACATGGCATCTGTGGTAGGAGCATCCCTAATTTGGAATGATGTTCACATAAGGATGAAGAACAGGTGCTCAGCAGCTTCCTCATCCCAGAAAAGCAATAGACAGAGTGTTTGTGTGGATGAGGGAAGCCCATTCCCCAGGGATGGGTTTTATTTCTCTGGAGGGGACCCACAACTTGCAGGGAGGGAATCCATGCCAGGGGAAGCTCCATCTCCTCCTGGTTGCACCCAGTGCCCAGCTGTTCCTTGTTTGCAAGGCAGATGCTGTTTTGATACAACATCTACCATCATCAACACTACTCAGGATTAGAGTAGGGTGGATTGTTCTGCTTTTCTTCTTTTTTTCCTCTCAAGAACAGAATGAGTCTCTAAAATTATCTGCAGATGGCAACAATAATGAAGATGTACGTAGAGAATAGTAATACACACCATCTTCTGTGCCCAGTGATGAGACCCAAGCTAAGAATACAACAGCAGTTCCCATGAATTTCTAATATTTTCAGCATCACTCCTGACAGCTACTCTGACACTGCTTCTGAAAACTCATAACCAAGCACAAGAGGTAATGCCCAAAGGCTGCAGTAGGATCTGGGGAAGGCATCAGTGTGCAGCTGACAGATTCTGCAGGATACAAAACAGTCTGAATAGGAGAGAAGAAAAAGAAAGAAGGGGAAAGATGGATATGGAAAATGGGAGTGGATGGTAAAAGAATTCCTCATCTTTTTAAGTAGTAAGCAAGCATAACACTGAAAAGAAAACAAAAGGAAGGAAGGAAGGGAGGGAGGGGATCAGGTAAGCACATGAGAGTTTTTAAATATTCACCAAGAAAAAAAATCACTCAACTTTTATAAGGTGAAACAGAGAGAACAATCCACCAAAAGTTGAGAAATAGCACACAAAGTGCCTCCAGCTTCTTCTAAAAATGAATTTTATGCCCCATTTACATTTTCATTATTTATGGAGTTGTGCTGATAATCCCTCCTGCTGGGAAGGAGATGACCACAGTCCCACATCTGCTTACCTTTGTTTACAGCTGGGAACACAGCCATGGATTTGTTCTGCTTCAGCAAAAGGCCAGAGTGATTTGACTGTTGCCTTCTAACACACAAAAAGGTTGTTGCTAAGAGATTTGCCTAAGAAAGAAATTATGAAAAGCTGTTTTTAGCTGTGTTTTCAAGTTGTGACAACGGTGGATTTGAAGGAAGCTAAAAGCCAGATATCATCTCCTGGTCCTCAGGATGACCCCACTGAGTCAGTGAGATGGGCCCCAGAGCTGGCCCAGGGCCTTCAAGAGAGGCTCTGGGTCTCAACAGGAAACATTTGCAGTGGCTTTGGTGAAGGTGTGATCTGCACACATCACTTGGTAAGGAGTTGCAAGTGGGGATGCTCTGGTTAGCTCCAGAAGTACAGAGGATGGTAAGGCTTTTGCTGGGTGTAGCTGAAAGCTGACCAAGGGGAAGATGCCTTAGCACAGCCCCTTTTGGACATGGCGTGGGCAGGTGCAAACAACCTCTAATAGGAGGCTTTTCAGTTAACCTTTGTCCTTAAATGTATGTCTCTATATTATTTAGCCAATTTCATATTGTCTTTGTTTGCTCAGGCCTGTTTCTGCCATTGCAGTTTTTGCAGGGTGGTTTCTGTTTGTGGAGAAAGCCACTGGTGCACTAGGGAGTGACCCACACTGGAGCTGAGAAATTACACTGGAATTTGTTTAGCTTTAAGGAAAGTGTATGGTCTTTCCTGTGATACTTGAGAAGTGATTCATTCATTCCAGTGAAGGCTGCCTTGAATAGTCCGGAGGCAGAGGAGAGAAATTTTGTTGAGCTCCTACACTCTAAGATGGCCAGGACAAGCAGGAGGTCAAAGATCACTAAGAAGACTTTTGACAAACTTACAGGAAGTTTAGTAAAATTTGTTTGCACAGAGAAGTGGAGATGATGATCCTCATCCCGCTGCTAGGGTGGACTGATTCTCCTTTGCCCAGATTCCTTCTTTCCCTACCCATCTCCTATCCAGTGGTATTTACCCTACAGACCCCACATAGTAGAAAAAAAGTGAAAGAAATACTGTACCAGGAAAGGCCAAGTACCATTAGATCAGGGCAACTCAGAAGCATCATCAACACAAATAAGGAAGCCCATGAGAGCACAGGAAATCAGTATTGCCAGTGCTAGGAACAAGCCACAAGCTTTGTACCAATCTTGCAAGGCCTCAACAGAGGCTCTCCAGGCTGACTCTGCTTAGTTTTTTCATGACCCACCTGCAGCTCATTTTACTTGGTTCATCTGTAATAGCAGTTTTTCGGATGACAAGGTGGCTATACTTTTGTTTATCTTTACAGGATGCAACCATGATTTCATACAGATCACAGTAACAAGCAATGATTATATAAAGAATGGGATATTTCTTAATCTAACATAATGATACATTATAGAGAACCTTGTGAGGCAGGGCCACAGGACATGGTGAGGAGAAGCACAGGCCTAGGATGGTAGCAGAAGGGGCACAGGCTGGCATTGGTGATCCCATGGTTATAAACAACCCACCAGTGTTCATGTAAGGAAATGCAAGGCTGGAACTGGACAAAACCAGTTTTATAGATAATGAAGAGAATAGAGACATAGTAGCTAGCACAAACAAAAGGCAATATTAACAGTAAATTTTGATGTTACATGTGCCCACTGGAAGTGTAATCATTGCACAAGAAAAAGGTGTAGAAACCAGGATGTCAAACAAATAACAATTTGAACCATGTTATTACTGAGACTTTTTTTTTTATAGAATTCCTCCTCTTTCTATAACCAGATCTGCACCAATAATAATTCTTGGATTTCTTCAGATTTATATTATGCTACTAATAAAGTATTGACTTTATGTACAATACGTGTTTCCTTTTCACCTGCAACAACACTTAGAGAGTAGCAAGAGGGAGCAGGAATCACGTCCTAGATCTGTTTCTCCCAGTGACTCGAAGTAGCTGTGAAAGATAGTCTTGCCCAGACAACACATCAAAACCATACTGTGCAGCAAATCACCAGCAACTTGAGCTTTATAAAACTACAGTGCATGAAGAGGAAGAGAAACAAGCAAGGAAAAGTATTCAATTCAGAATAACAGCTGCAGCAATTACAGTACAAGCATACCTGCGGGCATGCCTCGGCACCACGTTACTAGAGCTGAGCCAACAAATGTTTTACTTTTCTTTCTGTGCTGTAGTTTATGTTTTACCAGCAGAAAAACTTGGTCTCTGAATGCTGCTCTGAGTTAAAAGCATTGAAACATTTTCTGGAAGAAAAAAAATATAAAAGAAACAGCTTTAGACTTATGAATAATCCTCATTTTATTCCAAATATGACTCAAATTCACAACTGACCTTTGCCTGAATGGAGTCTCATTTTTCAGCAAATTATTTGAAGGCAAATGACATGAAAGTTGCTTGGATTGAGTTGTCTGAATACAAATACAACATAACATATCTAATGTAAACCTTAAGATCACACTAGAAGAAGTCATATTCAGTATGACTTTCTTTCTCCTGGTTCTCTATCACAGCAATTTAAACTAAGACTATGAGTGTGACAATGCAGTGTGGCAGAAATCCTGTAATACTAAAGAGCAAATACTACAGCACGACAAAACTAGTTTGTGTTCTGGGAAGTCCCAGTGGGGTACTATGAACAGCAAAAAAGTTGGTTTATTTTCTCCAACCAATAGCTCCCAAGACAGGTTTTTTGTCCCACTCAGTGGGTTTCAAGACCGGTAATCTTTCTATCTCCCAGGATGCACTCACCCCAGTCAGCAAGCAGTTGCCATCACAGTGGAGTCATCCAAGATGCAGAGGAATAATACACATTAATTTATTGAGAGCTTTCTTGACAATAACTAACAACAACAACTACTTGAAGGTAAAACTGGCTAATGTACTAATAATGATTAATAAACTGTACAGGTAAGACAATACTGGGCAATGGCAAGTATATAGAGTAAAAGAATAAAAGAAAGAGAAAATAAAGAAAATAGGGGGAGACAGACAGACAGATACGCAAACACAGCAAAGCAAAGAGGTTCACCACTCCTAGATTATGCAATGTCTTAGTGTCAGCTGCTGATCTTCAGTAATGACAGATCATCAGATGTTGTGTTGCTCTGTTGACAACAGCTAGTGACAACAGTACAAACTCCTACTTACAGTCCAAAGTGGCCAAGACAGCTCCGCTGGAGTGACAGCTGCTGGCTTTGGGATCCCAGTAGAAATTCCCTTGTTCCCATCCTCCAGGCTTTGCAAATTTAAGTCAGCAGATAAGAGGAAGCAGGAAGATGCCAGCTTGTATCTTGCCCTCACAGGATACAATGGTATCATCTCCCAGTCCTGTATCAAGCTGGTTTCATTTGCTCCCAGGCCAAGCCTTCAGCCAGTAAAAATCTGTTTTTAAATACACAGAATTAAATACACAGTACTAAAGTATGTTATTAACAACAAAGAAAATGCATCTGGCCCTACAACAAAATTGGAGAGCATCTGGGGAGCTGTCACATGCTTGCGTTTTACTGATGCCTAGTTGCCCATCTGAGGCCATTCCCAAATGTCACGGCAGATTACAGTGTCACTAACACTTCTGTCCCGAGTCAGGACGTCCCTCTAACTACTATATGCATAACTTCAGGAGAAACTGAAATTCCTAATGTGAGTGAGATGACCATCACTCTTGGAGTGATCCCACAGCAGTCTGTTGTCTCAAAGGTGTTTACTACCAACCCCATGTTTACTACCATGTTTACTACCAACCCCATTTGCACACCAGCTGCTGCTGCTCCTCCAGGCAGTTAGCCACTTCTCTACCCTCCAAACACTACTTATTACTGACTTGTTCTCAACACGGTACAATTAAGAAGTCAGAGAAGCAGCCGTGTTCCTCACAAAGCAGTAAAGAATTTCTTTTGCAGTACAGTTTGCCATGTGTTGTTCTCTCCTGTACGTAACAGAAATAATAGGATGCAGTAAACTGCATCAGGCAATAAACATCTGTTACAATTATTTAAATGTCTTTGATCAGCTTCCTTGTTTAATGGCCTGCAAAGAAAGCCATTTAATACCCTTATATATTCTTTCCCTGCCAGAAACACTATCCCTTAAATGGAAGATAAAGCATTTCAAAATGCAAACATTTCTTATGATCCTGCATTACAGCTGCCATGTTGTAAAATATACACCGTTGTCAGGTTTCCTGCATTCAGCATCACTGCCTCCTGCAACCACACACCATTGTTGCCACAAGTGGTACGGCAGTGGGGCTGAGTGGGGTGGCTGGCACAACTTCCACATTACACCATACTCCCTGCAGTTAATTTATGTCACGGCCCTCTCCAGGAGCTGTGAGATACAGAGATGAGGCAGTGCCCAGTCACAGGTGTCAGAGGGACATGTGGCCAACCAAAGGCTGCTGGCCCTCATGTGGTGTCCCATGGAGGTGGCAACAGGAGAATCATAGAATCATAGAATGGCCTGAGTTGAAAAGGACCTCAAAGACCATCTAGTTTCAACCCCCTGCTATGTGCAGGGTCACCAACCACCAGACCAGGCTGCCCAGAGCCACATCCAGCCTGGCCTTGAATGCCTCCAGGGATGGGGCATCCACAGCCTCCTTGGGCAACATGTTCCAGTGAGTCACCACCCTCTGTGTGAAAAACTTCCTCCTAATATCTGACCTAAACCTCCCCTGTCTGAGTTTAAAAACATTCCCCCTTGTCCTATACTATCCACCCATGTAAACAGTCATACCCCCTTTTGTTTATAGGCTCCCTTCAAATATTGGAAGGCCACAATGAGGTCTCCCTGGAGCCTTCTCTTGTCCAAAGGGAGTGGAAGAGAATAGCATGCTGAGATGAATGAGAGGATTTTGCCCAGTGAAATGCACCTGTTTCAAAGCAAGATGTTTGCTTTCGATTACCATGCTGTTACATATCCAACAACATTTGAAAAGCTACCTATTAAAACAGAAACTCAGTGACAAAGACATCAGAGCTAAGGCCACCCACACAGTTCCCTCACTTCCAGCTTCTTCAAGTCACAATGCAGGCTTTAATTACATGACTGTAGACCATATTTTTATACAATGTCCTTGTCTTCCTCAGTGAATGGCTAAATATTTCTGTTTATTTTTAGCCTGCTGCTATAATACACATTGTTTACCCTTATTTACCTCATGCCTTCCAAATCCTGCTTCCTCAAGCATAAAATTTGTGTTTTCCCCACAGATATTTCCACTGCAATATCTTGTACCCCCAAAATATTAAGGATTCCTATACAGTTTGGCTAGGACACTTAGGAATTACTGCCCTCATGTTGCACGCAAAGTACGAACACAGAGGAAAATTCAGTATAGACCTATGAAAAACATCTATGAATTTTTAATACCGAGGCATAGATACTGGTTCATTTTGTAGAATGCTGAGCTTTTTTATATCTCATTACATAGGCAAAGTTGTGTCCACTTCATCTACAGATAACACCACTTTAAAAAAATAATCCCATCTGCCTTACCTTGGACATACAAAAAATGAGAAGCTGAGAAGTATGCATGTTGTGGCCAAATTTTCCGTTCAAAGGATAGGAACCAAGCCTGTGGCTGAGCAAGATACAGAACCTAGCTCCCCACAGAGGCGTCGAACGTGTCCTCTGAGACCTTTTTATGTCTTTCTGGAGCCATATCCCGTCTCATTCATTATGCATTTCCAGCCTTCTCCAGCAAGCAAAGACAGACAACAAACACTTTCACTATACAGCCCTGCTCCATTTTGTTAGTTTATCCTGCCATTCTCTTGGGCACCCACTGAAGCAGCCATCTGCAGAAAAAATAACAGAACGTGAAATTTTTAATTAAATTCTGCACTGCTATGCCCACAAAAGATGAAGCTTCGGTTACATTGTATTGCTGTGCTCTAACTCTTGGAGACAGGGCTTGAGATCAAAGCAGACTTCTCATCCTAAGGTAAAGGATTTTGTTTCTTGAAAGACAGAAAATGAGGAGTTTGGTTGTACAAGAGCATATTAGAACATGCATGGCCCTTCAGCCTATGAGAAGCTGATCTGCACAGAGAGGATTTTGTACTCTGGAGCTGTGGAGTAGCTCTGCCCTTGCTCTGGATGTGGATTACATGGTATCCTACTAGAAGAAAATCACCCATGTGCAGAAGCTGAAAGTGGATTCCAGATGGATTTGCTGTCAATGAACTGAGACAAAACAACAACCTCCCTGTTCAGAAAGCAAGGCATAAACCTATGTATATGTGTAAATATATATAAATACATGCAACGATAATTTTCAAGAACACTGAAAAACTGCACCCGTGGGAAGCAAAGTGGCAATTTAAATTGCTAGATTGGGCACCTACATAGTCCTGGCTCTGCTGTGATCTTCTATGCTAGTTCAGCACTGTTGTAACTGTCATCACCTTCACATGGCCCCATAACCTGAAGAAAACCTCTTCCTCAGCCATCAATCAGTTGGCTTGCTTTCTCTGTCATGAACACTTCATGGCAGAGGGGAGCTAGTTGAAAAATGCAGGAGAAAAAAATGGTGGAATAAAGAAGCATTACAATTCAGACTTTTTTCTGAAGGTTAACAAACAAACAAACAAACAACAACAGACCAGTTAGGTATCCAAACAGTTTCCTGGGCAGCAAAAATGTTTTTTCCCTTGGATGTGTCAGATGTTCCATAAAATGTCTTCTCTTACATGCAGTAACTCCTACTGCCTACTCTCATTTGTCTTTGACAGCACTAGGAAGGAGAAATATGTGGTGGCCAATCTGGAAATATTCATAAATAGGTTGGCAAGCCAACATACACCCAAGGCCCTGTCAGTTGCTGACAAGGAGATCCAGTGATACCTGATACCTTCTTTTTTTCTCGTTGGTTCCCTCTAGTGTTTCAGTGGGAATTTACTTTTCCAGGACTTATGTCCCTTTCAATTGAGGTGGAAACTAGCCAACAGAAAGGGCAGTTGATAAAAGTCTGGTGTCATATAACCTCAGGAAGGGAGACTGAAAAACTGGGCAGCTCTCAGTTCCCAGATGGCATTCCTTCAGTTCAACAGTGTGTGTGGTACCCGCATGGCTAAATCAAGGAAATGCTGATGCTGCAACTATTAATGTCTACATAAAATTAATAAACCAAGGTTAATTCTCTTGCCTTCTTGACGATAAGCTTAGCTCAGCACAATACACTTGAAAACAAAACAAAAAAAAAAACCCTAATGCCGGATTTGTGCTATAATTGGAACTTGCATTTAAGATGACAGACTTTTTCAGGGAGACGGTCTCCAAACATCTTGGGTCAGTGCGGCACCTGTGCCATATGCAAAGACGCACAAAGGATTTTGCATCACTCTTTAGCCTGACTGCCTTTGCAACCCCTCCTAGGCATCAGGATTGACTTCTTTGCTTAATGGGTCTCATGCTTTTCATCCTAGCTCTAAGAAGCCTTGAGCTTTCAGGAAGAAGAAACTCAGAGACACTTGTGCACATTGCAGGACCTTGGCAGCCATGCAACAGCCATAATCAGAGCTTGTCTGCTGGTGCAATCAATACCCCAAAAGCACACATTAGAGGCACACTCAAATCAGAAGGAAAATAACTTGTCAACCAAAGCAAACTCTGTGAAAGACACTGCTTGTGAAAACACAGAGGGACTACTGCTGTGATCCCCATCTGGTAGAAACGATAAATCAATAGATATTCAATTTGCCCTGAAAAAGGAAAGAAAAAGGTTTCCAGCATGAGCATGTCTATTATTTCATCAGCTATTTTGTTTGCACATTTCAGACAGAAACTTGGCGGGAGCAGTCTGGAACTCTGAGTACTGTCAGTTTTGCTAGAGTGCATTTATCCACACACACAAAAAAAATCCCTGATGAAGCAGGATCCTAGTCAGCTAATTAAATCAGGTTGCCATGTTTAGAATAGCTGCAGCCCCCCAAATGAGCAAAACCTCATTCAGACAGACAGAGGCTCTAGACCAAATGTTGTTTTTCTTTCCCATCTGTTAAAAATAAAACCTACAAAATGACATGCCAGTTCATAAAAGTCCATCCTGCTGGAATATTAATCAGTGCATTACATTTGATATTTATCTGCCTATAAACATTGCCTGCCTTTGTGCTTTTTCTGCTCTGAAGAACTCTAACTTTGCTGTTTCATCACCTTCTTGCAAAAATAATCTTTGTTCCTTCTAAACAAACAAAGAACTTTATAGGTTTGCAGTGGTTTCAGGCAATATGGTCTCTGCTCCTAAATGGAATACAGTGGAGGTTTCACGTCTGTGGTTAAACTGACCGTGAAGAGAGGGAAAGAAGCATAAAAGAAGAAGAAAGCAAGCCGCATCTGACTGTGGAGAGAGGAGATCAGCTCTGCCTAGATATTCATTAGGGTTTGAACTAAGGGGAGAAAAAACAGGGGCAGATTGCACCCCACTGGAAGATAAAAGCCATGTGAAATAAAGAAGGATGCAGAGAAAAAAACACTGAGCATTTAAGGAAAGGGTTTTGATTACTCATGAAGAAGCAGTGGCAGCACACAGAGGCAGGAGTTTGAATTTTTGGTAGCAGCAGGAGTCTTTGATGTGCCACAAGTGGCCAAAGCACCAAGCAGAGACCAGGGCTGTGGGCAGGAAATATCAGCTGAGCAAAAAGCACAGAGGTTGGATCAATCCAAGCTGGAATTTGTGGTGATATCTGGTGAGCAGCAGAGAGGATGGAAAGAGAGACTACAGAAACTTAGGATAAAAAGCAGAATGTCTCAGTGAAGTTCAGTAGTGGATATAAAATGGAGAACCATTTATGTTCATCTTAATGAAACCTCAGCAATAGAGAAGGCAATAGGCTTTTCAGTGACCGTGGGAAGAGATGTTAGAGAAATGTGGGGACATCGCGTTGTCTATCTCATTACTCAGCCTACCCTACAAAGCCCTGCTGCAGATAAAAGGAAATGCTGGCAGAGGGCGGAGTGGGGAGAGGTGTCTGTGCCTCAGTGGTACAGCTGACTTGGTCCAAGAACCCACCAGATGAGTGCTTACCTAAAAAAAGCTGCTCTGCCCAGAACTCAGCACCTCCACCTGGGTCTGGAACGATTGCCAGTTTTCCCACACTATGATCATGTTCCCTAGTGTAATCTTAATTAACATGCTAATAGTTTAATCAAGAAAGATAGCTACAGTGATGTTAAGGCCCCAGTTGCCCATTTGCCTGCTTTGCACATCTTCAAAAAACACATACTAGAATTCCATATCTATGCTATCGTACCACATTGGGCACTATGTCACCCAGGGAAAATTCACAAAGTAAGAGCAAACTAATGACCTTCACTAAATTTTAATGAGAGTTGATCATCTTACCTGAGTTCTTATTTCCTCAGTCAGGCATGGGCTGCCAAACACTTAGAGCTGGCTTGAAGCCTATATTATGCCTGTAAATATTCAATCACAAGCCTAAGATTATCCATACTTCCTCATCACACTCCTAAAACATTCATCATATAAATTAGTTTAAAGAAAAGGCTTGATCAGAATTTTGATTAGAAGGAACATAAAAAGTCAATTTAAAAAAGAAAAAAGAAAATGCACCTTGGTACCAAAACAGCGTGAAATGAAAGACGGAATAAGATTTCCAGAAGTGCCTTTGACACACTTAAGACAATTTTATTCTAAATCCATGGGACCCAGTCCCACCAGATCAGTCTTCCTTGATAACATCATTCACCTTGTTCAGTGGTGCCCATGCAGTGAAATGCTAAGTGGCTGGGGAAGGTTTTCTTCCTCACTTGTAGAAGGAAGGATGGGGAAGGAGGTCTAACCCTCTCTGGCAATCACTTGGCACACAGCTGGGGCAATGCTGACCCTCAGCAGCCAGTGAGGCTCATGACCTGCCCTGCCAGGCCGTGAAGTGCTCAGCCCTGGCAGGGCAGGCTGTAAGTCACCGGTGTTTAAAACAGTTTATACATCCTGAGCAGACACCACCAGGTTAGAGACAAAATAGCGTTTGCCCAGCCCTGTGTGAGACATAGAGCACCAGCAGTTTTAATAAAGAAGCACTAGATGGGAGTAAAACATCAAGCTAAGTAAGTCTGCCTGAGAAGCAGCAGAAACGCATTCCCTGCCAGGGGAAGCGAACAGAAGGTGCTGCTGGGAAGGAGCATCTTATTCTGATGCAGCTCCAGAATCGTCGCATTTAACTTAAAATAACTATGTCTGGAAGAGCTGTAATTAAAGCTGGGTGCACAGAAAACTAAGCAGAACTCCCCTGACATGATGCTGGGAGTTGGCCATCTGTCCAACACACAATTGCGGCAATTACAGGAAAACACAGGGGTTACTTTGTGCACTGAACATATTCCTTCCTCAGGTAAGTCTAGGTGATGGTTGACGGTGCTGGTCCCCAGCTGCAGGTGATACCTGTCATTTAGCCAGCATTAAAAATCACTGAGCAAAAGTCATACAAGGAAGGCCAGGAGGCTAGAATATCAGATGTGTGGGAATTTTGCAGGTTTTGTCTTAAATGAAGCAGGAAGGCACTTAAAGAAGGATTTATATAGGAACATGCACCTCCTGGCTGCAAATTGCCCCTGACTAGCAGTGCTGCTGCCTCCTCCTCCTCCAAGCCCATTACCAGGAGAGCAATGCTTTTCCACCTTCCTGAAATGACTAAACAGTTTTTTAATGAACCCTCCCAGCTCCCAGGTGCACAGAAGAGGATGATCTCATCCCCAAGCTACGTTAATGCTGTTTGCAACACTCCCCCTGTCTTCTTTCCCTTCTTTCTCGCTGTGTTCAGAAGGAAGCCGCATTTCTCCAGTGCATGCAGCTGTCCCGAGGATACAATAACATGTCACATACCATTACATATCACTACTTTTCAAAATAATTCACCAAGGTCCAAATGCAGCAAGTGCTGGCAAGGAGACATTGTATCTGCTTTAATTTGTTGGGATTTTTTCCCTAAGAAACTCAAACCTAGCAACTTTAGTGCTGTTGATGTGACTCTGGAGTTGATGAGAAGTAACCAGGACAGACTATTGACAGAGAGATGCCCCAGCTCCCAGCAGCTTAGCCTTTATCTGTGTGGCCGTGCTCTCCTCCAAGGACTGTCATCAATTGAGTACAAAACCCCAAAGTTTGCCCAAACTCTGAGCGATTCATTAGCCAGGAGCTGAGGCAGAAGGTCCTGTGAGTATTTCAGCATCCTCACCCTTTTTCCTCACCATTTCAGCAGAGCAGGTCTCTTCCCTTGGGTGCATGGCTACACAGACCATCCCATTAACTCTCCAGGCAGACTCATAGGGGAGTATGAAAGACCTCCCCTATCCATGACTTTCCCTTCTGGATATCTCTCTCTCCCTGAGTACATTTCCATCTCTTCTTGCCCTCCTCTTTGTTGGCACCTCCCTCTTGCACCAAGTCTCCTTCCCTACAGGCTATTCTCCATGGCTCCGGCCTGGGGGTGGCCTGGTTGTGCTATGACATGAGAGAGCCACCCAGCCTCAGCAAATGGCTGGATCAGTGCTTTCCCACAGCCGGCAGTGCAATAAGTCCCTTTCCCTCCCCATAAGGAAATAATTTCCTCCCCAGACATAAAAATAAGCCCTTCTTTGCATAAAAGCCAGCTGCTGCTTAACCAGCAGCTCCTGTAGTATTTGATAGCCGGGACTCCCTTCAACACTAGCTGATAGACAACACTGAGAGGCAGTATTGGACGAAGGGTGGGGAGGGAACAGAAAACAGTAACCGACCAAAAGCAGCAGCCCACATGATACAGAACCCAAAATGCTAATTAAACAAGCTTCCAACATCAGAAACAACCATTGTGTTTTTATTAACTCAGGGCCAGACTTTCCCAAGAAAATGGACCAGGAGGTATTTTGTTCTGTTGACTTGAAGTTCAATTGTCTTCCACCAGTGATAAATACCTATTTAGTTTCTCAGGGCATAAATGATGGTGCATACTGGCACAAAGTAGTGACACTAAAAGCTAGATCCATTAACTGATGCTTTGTGGGGAGGCGGAGGATGCTACCATGTATCTCACATTATCTTATAATGTAGGAAATAGAGAGGAAATGGCCTCTTCAATTCTCCAAAGCATGCAATTTGACAATTCTCAGCAGTCTTATCTTGCACAGAGATTAGAGCCAGGCAAATAAATCAAAGCAGCGAAATCAATGAATGTATTCTGTTTTCCTGTTCGCAGAGAGGGGAGGGAGGCAGGGGTAGCACCAGGTGGTCAGGTTAATGCATGCATTCACAGACCAGAATAACTAAATGAGTATTTGTGCACGCACATAGCTATTGATTATACATAAGCCTATTTACAAAGATGGTTCCTTGGAATAGTTTGTACTTCTGATCAGGCACTGGACCTGTGAAGATAGCTGTGTGGATCTGGATTAAAAATATTTGCAGCAGCCTGGCCCACTGAGTTTATTGGTTTAACTGCATGAAAACTCCCCCACTGCAGAATAGCGAATGTGCTTCACAGGTCAGTGCTCACCTTGCTACACCAGGGCAGCTGAGCACAGGCAGCACTGTTCTGCCGTCTGCCTGGTGCCCCTGCTCCATGAGCATGTGAGACCCCGCCTGAAATTCTGACAGATTGCTCTCAGCCACAAGGATCAAGCACTGCAATAAAAAAAAATAATAAAAAAAATCATAAAAACACAGGAAAAATCTAATGGGTGGGAAAATGGGCGCTACCCAGGCAAAGATTCTGGCTGAAGGTCTGCTGGCGTGTATGTTACTGAGTCATATCATGAAATTATCGCACCACTGCTTCACATTCCCTGATAAACAAGGCATGACATAAGGAAATGGAGAAACCACTGGCCTTGCTACTCCTTGCTGGCTGCAGCTTCCTCAAGTTGCCTCCTTGTCTGAAGTACTGGTTCTGCTCATACCTTGGGTAAATACATCTTCAACAGGAGTATATAGCAACTGAATCTTTCTTTTAGGCGTGAGAAACAAGCAAATAAAAACTCCAGTCTTGCAGAATGGGCTCAGGAGAACCTCAAGATGTTCAACAAATCCAAGTGCCAGGTCTTCAACCCAGGCCATGGCTCAAAAGGACTGAGCACAGCCCTGACAAAAAAGAACTTGGGAGTACTGATGGATAGCAAGCTGGACATGAGCCAGCAACGAGCCCTTGCAGCCCAGAAAGCCAACCATACTCTGGGCTTCATCAAAAGAATCATGGCCGGGAGGGTAAAGGAGGTTATCCTGTCCCTCTGCTCTGCACTGGTGAGGCCTCACCTGAAGTGCTGCATCCAGACGTGAAGTAGAGGAGAGATGGCCACATGAAGGAGTGCATCCAGCAGATCTCCACAGAATGATCGACGGAATGGAACACCTCCCCTACAAGAACAGGCTAAGAGCTGAGGCTGTTCAGCCTGGAGAAGAGAAGGCTCTGGAGAGACCTGAGAGCGGCCTTTCACATTTTCTGAAGGGAGACTGTAAGAAGGAAGGGGACAGACTCTTTAGCAGGGTTGTGGTTGGACAAGGGGAAGCGGTTTCAAACTAAAAGGGAAGGTTTAGATTGGACTTCAGAAGGAAGTTTTTCTCAACAAGGGTGATGAAGCACTGGAACAGGTTGCCCAGACAGGTGGATGCTCTGTCCCTGCAGACACTCAAGGTCAGGCTGGATGGAGCTTTGAGAACTCTGATCTGCTGTAGGTGTCTCTGTTCATTGCAGCGGAGTTAAACTAGATGGTCTTTAATGGTCCCTTCTAACTCAGATGATTCTATGATTCTCTGAATATAAAAAGGAAATCAAAAGCACACCTCAATACAATCACACCATGGCATCAAGAACAGCGCATATTTCTGAGATGTAAAATAAAGTCTGTCAAATCCTTTGCAAAGAAATTATTTCAGGGAAAGCTGATGAATGCCAAATAACAGCAGCACTACTGTTCAGTTTGAACTGAGTGTAGATGTTTTGCCCACTGCATCTCAGATCAGACGACAAGCAGCCATCCCTACCATGACTGCACACTGGAATATGCAGGGAAAACCTCAGTTGGCTGTTCACAGACACAGCCTTCCTTCAGGAAGAAGAGCTTTACAATGCCATTGGATCTTTACTGGAGTGGGCAGCCTCTGATTAATAAGGCCTCATCCAAAAGAATGTTAAGTACTGGAAGCATTAATAATTTAACCTAGTGATAAAAGCCATAACGCACCCAAGGTCTGCATCTGCAAGCTCCTGGAGCCATGTGTGAAACACAGTAGGGCTGTGTGATGAGGATGATTCCTGAGACAAAGCAGCACTCATTAGAGTGCTGAGCAATTAGAGTAGGACCCAGAGTTACCTACTTCATGTTTCCTTCTGGAATAGAAGAGAGAAACATATAGGTGCCAAAACCTTCTGAGGAGATGCATGAGGCTGTCTGTTAAGTCTGACCAGAACCACATATCCCATGGTTTTTGTTTTTGGTTTTTTTTTTCCCTTCACAAGCTTATGTTTATTCCCTGAATAAACTATTTCTTTGGGCCTTTACATGCAAAATTACTCTTCAACACCCTTAGACTGGGCATCTCTTTTTGGGAGCCAAATACTCACACTAAGCACAAAACATCTCAAGCTGGAAGGTACCTGTAGGGGTCACTGAGTTCAACTCTTGGCTCCTCACAGGGCCAACCAAAAAACCGTAGAATGGTTTGGGTTGGAAGGGACCTTCAAGATCATCTAGTTCCAACCACCCTTTTATAAGCAGTGACATCTTGCATTAGACCAGGTTGCTCAAAGTCCCATCCAGCCTGGCCTTGAATGCTTCCAGGAAGGAGACATTGACAACCTTGCTGGGCAACCTGTCCCAGTGTCTCACTACCCAAACAATCCTTATGTACTACTCAAACAATCCTTATATCTGAGAGTGTTGTTTAGACACTTCCTGAACTCTGGCAGCTCGGTGCCATGCCCATTCTCTGGAGAGCCTGTTCCATGCCTGACCACCCTCTGGTGAAGTACCTTTTCTTAATCCCCAGTCTGACACTCCTCTGATGTAATAATGACAGACCAATTCACTTCCCATAACTACTCCATCTCCTTTTAACCACCTCCCCCCTGACACTGCAGCCAGGAATTATAGCGTGGATTTAATTGTACAGAGTGCTTCACCACACTTGCTTTGAGGTTGTATACATACCCTCACTGCCACATAAACCAACAGCAGCAGCTAAGTACAGAGCCGTGTCCGTGTGTGGTCCTGTTTTTGCATACGTTTTGTGGTAACTGTGTCCCTGTTGAGAAACAACACTTCTCTGACTAGAAACACCCAGAAAATGTAAAAAATAGATAGATAGATAGATAGATAGATAGATAGATAGATAGATAGATA
>JAPSGF010000023.1:6087804-6187562 GCA_035772895.1 Perdix hodgsoniae | reverse complement strand
ATAGATAGATAGATAGATAGATAGATAGATAGATAGATAGATAGATAGATAGATAGATAGAAAACAAACAGAAAAACACATTCAAAGACAGATTAGGAGATACCAGCTAGAAATCTTACAATCTTACTATGGAGCCTCAGGCTTTGCAACTCATGGCAAGATAGTGATTTTCTTTACTTTTTCCTTCTTTTAAAGCTAGCAAGTGTCTCTCAGGTCTACATAGGAAGAATGCAGGTGAGACAAGAATGCAAAAGGGCTTTGAGTGTTTTGTTCTTCAACTGTGATGCTCCAAAGCAGAATTTTCCTTATATTTACTGCATATGAGGCATTATCTTAAGAAATAAATTGGTAAATATTCAAAATCACTGTGGTTTGTAGATAAAGATAGAAATAGGAATGTCTATTCCAGCTCTTAAAAATGTTTGTCAGAAGAGTTTCCTAAAAAAAATCACCTAAACATGATGGATGTGTAACAATGTTTGGATTATCACTGTGATTTTTTTATATATATTTCAGATAACTCACTTTTTTACAGCACTGGCTTGAGATACCTTTTCCCACAGAGAGCCCCAGCAACAAAGCCAACGGAAAGTCATATTGCCTTCTAAGATCCTGGTGATTGCAGACATGAGAAAGAGAACACAGAAATCCTAACTAAAATTGGAGCCCTTTTTTATGACTTCCCAGTCACAGAGCTCATGACTTCCTCCACAGAGTTCTCACCTTCTCCCTTCTCCTCCACCTTGCACTTTCTTCCCTTTTCACTTGGACAACACTCAGAGCAAATCTGGTGCCTCCTCCCCTTCCCAAACTCAGAGGGCTCAATGACTGCCATGGCCTGGAATGCTTGAATGACAAGAGGTGATGGCCTTGAATTGCACAATGGGTGGGTCAGATCATCTATTAGGAAAATTTCTTCTCAGAAAGAGTGATGAGGCATTGGAATGGGCTGCCCAGGGAGGTGGTAGAGTTACTGTCCCTGGAGGTGTTCAAGAAACATATGGATGTGGCACACAGGGACATGGTTTAGTGGGCAATATTGGTGATGGGTGGACAGTTGGGCTACAAGATTTTAGTGGTCCTTCCCAGCCTTAATGATTCCATTTCTATGTGTAGCGGGATGTTTCTCAGGTGTGCAAAAAGGCTTGCACTATATCAAAGAGATCAAGAACCCACAGTTCATCCAAATGGAAACACTCCTGTGAGTGCCAAGGAGAACACCATGGGAACCTTACGGTGCAATCCAGCCATGATGGTGCTTCCAGGAGGACATGTTTCCAAAGAAGGAGAGGCAGAGTATTTGGAGAAAAAGCAGAAATCAATAAAAAAAGGGAAATACTGGTAGCAAATCTTCCCAGCATTTAGAAATACACTTCAAATTTTAAGAAAGTAAAATAGAAAATCAGCATTTGGGCTGGAGAAGGTCATTATGGACAGCCAGACAGATCCATGATGTGGACATCAAGTCTGCAGCAAACAACAGAAAATCAGGTCTGCCATGAGCCCTGCCAGTGCTTCGCCAGACTGGCACATTTGTTACTTTCCAGGTGAGGGGACGGAGTTGCTGCACTCATTTCCTCAGCAGCTATTTTCCTGGAACTCAGCTGAGTATTTCTTTCTGTTTTTCTCCCCAACAAAAAAGCATGTGATGTTATTTAATGTGACAGGCCAGCTTTCCCGTCATTTTAATTTCTTCTGTGGAGAGCCACCCCGCTCAGAAGTACACAAAGCCACACAATAGCATGTCAAAGGGTCTAAGTGGGGAGCAGGGAGCTCTTTCAGAGCGTGCCTAAGAAGGTGACATGTAATGCAGCGTTTTCATCATTTTATTTCCCCCTCCTTGTGAGGCTTCCAGCAAGTGACATTTTGTTTGATATTCACATCATTTCCCAATTACAGTTCTTCTAAAATTCTTGTGAACAGCTGAATAATTCCTGGCATGGCTTTGTTACAGCTCATTTCACTGCATTAGCTTCCACTACCCCTCCTCTTTAGAGGCTGAATCTGGAGATTTTGTTCAAATCTCCTTCTCTCTTGCAACCCTTCCCCTACCTTTTTTCTTTTACTGAAGAAATTCTCCTCTTCACTTCCATTTTTCAGTGTTTCTATCACAGTCCAGTTCACTGTAGTTCTCACAGCACACAATAGCTAAAAGAAAGGTTAAAACACAGCCTCATAATATAATTACCACAGTTGTTCAGCACTGCTTACCTGAGGCATACCTGAATAGGCAGAGTTCTTGCAAACAAGAAGGATCAAGAGGAGTAAAATTACTCTAAGCTCAAGCACACATCCACAACTGAAGAGCAGTACACTTGGGGTAGGATATTCAGAAGCAATAAAAAAGGATAAATCCACTTTGTATGCCTTCAAAAAGATGGATACTTGCTGAAAATTGCTTCTGAAAACATCGGTATTCACCAGTGACTTTATACATGCACTGCATCCCATTGAACTCCACAGAATCCCTCTCTCAGTGTAGGCTTTTCACATGTGAAATTCCTGTCCCCAGACAGAGCAACATAGAGTTTGTTAGCCTATGCTGGAGCCCTGGCTGTACAGACAAAATGCTTATCAATAGGATTTCTCTTCTACCTCCCTACAAATTAAGAAAGTATAAGGTGGGCAAAAACAAAGGGGAAAATAATAAACTCATGAAGAAGCCTGTTGCTACAACTTAGTTCATTATCATTATATCCACCAAATACAAGATTTTGCACAATCGTGAGAACTGCTTCCACTGCAAATGAAGACCAGTTTTGCATGCCAGAATGTCATCAGTGCTCAGCGATGCTTGAGCGGAGCTTCCTGGATCACCTGAAGTATATTTAGCATAGCTTTTGGCATTGAAGCAGAGCAAGGAAGCAGAGATGGATGCTATCTGTACACATAGACCCTTGATTTCACCACAGCAGAAAGGGATGCTAGGAAGCAGATCTCAGGGTGTAGTCCCCAGCAGTTTCACCTCCCCGTAGAACTAAGAAAAGTTGCAGTTATGCCTCCCCAGTCCCTGCTAACCATCCAATAAACAGCAACGTGCAAAAAGGAAGAGAAATGAGTCCTGGAGTAGAGCATGCAGGACAGAGCTGGTTTTCAGCCACTTGCTTGTTTATTTTTTGTGCATCCTCGTTCCAGCCTGCCTCCAGCCCACCCGTGTAATCTGCAGGAGCAGAGGGCCATGCTGTGGGCCCCTTCTCTGTGAAGCTGCATTACCTTTGTGCAAATGCAGATATTACCTGAAAAGAAGCAGATCAGGAGATGACCAGGGATGCACCACTAAGCCAGGTTATCAGTGTCTGCACTTAGGTGATCTGTGTTTTCTTGAAGAGATTGTGGGAAGAGTTTACGTGTAGCCACCTGGCCCCAAGTGGAAACAGCACCAGGTTTGAGTCAGGGGCACTCAGCTCTTCCCTTGGCTATGACATTACTGCAAATTGCCATTGCAATGATGAGCAAACAGGACCCTGCATCTGCAAGCTAGACTCAGCACTGAAGCACACACCAGCACTACCACTCTTCCCACCCTCACTGCCCTCACAAAATGAGTCCCTCCTCCTAAAGGCCATGGCCCAGCTGCCACCTGAGCTAAGAAGTGGGGAGCTCCTTCCTGCCCCTGACCGAAAGCTAAGCAAAGTTTATCCTGAGGTCACCTTTGCAGGAGGACGCACATTTCTGAGAATGCTCCTGACCACAGAGTCTCCACCGTGCTTTGCTTCTGCTGAACTGAGCCAAGAGCCTATAGATTTCCTGCTCTTAAAATACATTAATGTAATAAAAGTCAGAATTACGCAGGCTGGTGTTTGTGATTTACAGCCCCAGGCTAAACACAAAAAGAAATAAGAACATCCTGTGGCAACTCAAACAATCTAAGTCTATTATGCAGGGGTTGAACTTTTTACCTTCAGTGGAAGAGAAGTATTGAGTCTACTAGAACCAAAACAAAGTTGACAGGGAAACATCTGCAATACTTTTTTTATTTTTTAGAGCAAATAGATCAACATTACTAATGGCTGGCCTCAGCAGCTGTCCTGTCTAATTACCAGCTGCTCTCGGGCATTATTGTCTAATATTAATACCAATGAAATTCTTATTACATTCAGCGCATCATGATGTCATGTCTGGCTTCTAGTCTGTCCTCTCTAGGACTGCACAGTTAACCTGGAGCAATATCAGACCCTGCTTCCAGACTGAGCTGAGGACGTTTGTCAGAAAAGTGCCCTAGGGCAAGCAAGGCACTGTAGTTTTTGCTCTATGATCAACTTTGTTCTGTCCAGAGCCTCTATTTTATTATTTCCCCCCCCCACACACACAACAGTACTTAATTTTTATACTCAAGCACTAGCCCAGTGACCAGCTAAAGAAGCTGGATTTTAATTTCAGTGGGTTTTGGCCTGCAGACTGCTGTCATTTGCACTTACTGAAAGATTTAGGCTAACAGTCAGCTCTAGAACCCAGGTACCGTACGTTTAGCACTCAGGAGAAATAACCCAGATTTAAGACCACTGCCTTTCATATCTGCACAGAAAGGACAGAGCTGTGCTTTTCTGTTAGCTTCAATAAGTGAAAATGGGTGAGTGTCTCATTCAGTTTGAATTAATGACTACCAGCATTTCTGAGGGGACACCTAGAAGCAGTCCTGTTTAGGGAGAAGTCCTAGGTTAAGAATTACATTATACCATTTACTTAAGATACCAAAATACCGGAGAACAGTACATTGGGGTACTAACTCAGGGTCTGCATACTCTCCTGAGGGCAGTGTAGGCAGTAAGTATCACATTGAGATCACAGAAAACCAAGTACTGTCCAATCTCTAGATTAAACACAAAGCAGATAACAGGAGCTGGTACATTTGTGAACAATTATTGCCAAGGATGAAGTGAAGAGTGATGTTTCATCAAAAGTCTCTGATGAACACCATGAGAACTCACTAAGAATTGCAACCACTGTCATAAAACCGGACACTGATATATTCGTTTCATAAAAACAAGGTCAAATATCCCACTAGTTTCACGATTTTGTTGCTCTGTTATGTTTTAATAAAAAAAAATACTATAAAAATGTTTTGTTACTTATATACATTAAAAAATACATAAATATTATATATTTTATATGCTGCCCAAGACAATTCCTATTTGGTCAATGCAGCCCAGGCAAGCCAAAAGGTTTTGACACCCATGAATAACAGGAAAATCTTTTGCTAACTATTCTCCCGATGTAACTTTTGCTCTTTTCACTAGCATAGAATCATAGAATTTATCATAGGGTCATAGAATGGCATAGGAGTTGGAAGGGACCTCAAAGATCATCTAGTTCCAACCCCTCTGCCATGGGGCAGGGATGCCAACCACTAGACCAGACTGTACAGGAATCCATCCAGCCTGATCTCAAACACCTCCAGAGATCACTCAAACACCATCCACAACCTCTCTGGGCAGCCTGTGCCAGTGCCTCACCACTATGAGTGAAGAATTTCTTCCGAACATCTGATCTGAACCTTCCCTCTTTCAGTTTAAATCCATTCTCCCTTGTCCTTTCATTATCTATCAGCATAAAAAGTCAGCTCTTTTGTAAGCTCTTTTCTGGAAGATGACAATGAGCCTTCACTTCCCCAAGCTAAATGATCTCAACTGTTTCAAAAGAGCAATGAACACTGATTAGGACTGATCAAAGAGTATTTATCTGGTTCTGCTTCCCTTAACTGTGTTTTGTGCTTACACAATAAACACTAAATTCCCATCTACAACATAAACAACATACATTACAGACATTATGAAAACAAAAATGAGGAAGAAAAATAGGAGAACATTTGGAATCAATTCTCATATTTTATCTTTCTTGATAAACATAATCCCCTAGAAAACAGAAGGTAAGGGTTTTCATAGCATTCAGCTCTATTTTCTGTAGTACCCAGACACAAATCACCAAATGATAGTGAAAGAAAATGAAAACGCAATGCTTGAAGCAGCTGGGAAGTTCAACAAACCAGGTTAGGGCTTGAGTTGGGTAAAACTCAAATGGACTTAAATAGTACAAAGCTGGAGGCTGCTGCATTGCCAGCCAGTATACAGCAACGACGTGGATCTTCACACTCTCCCTGGTCCTGCATTTCTGATGCCACCACCATTGTGGCACCCTACCTTGGTTCACTCGAGCTCTCTCATTGGTTTGTAGTTTTCCACACTTTTCTAAGAGGCTGTGGTTTTTAATGTTTACAGCCATGGAAACAGTTTCAGGAGTAATAAATTAATATTTATCTTGCTTTTGCCAGTGAGATAGGATTTTCTTTCAATTTCTGAGTTCAGGGGAGAAGTTGTGATGATAATTATTTTTGTTCTTGAAGAACAGAGTATCAAACACCCATGCAGTTACTCCAGACCCCATCACTTGTATTTTACACTGATTTCAGTCCATCAGTTTTCTTCAAGTGGATGTTCTTGCTGTTTTCTTGGGACCTACACAGCCATGCCCTTGTAAGAAGGCTCACAACAGTGCAGCAATCCTCAGCTGTCTACTTGCTTTCTTGTGATACAAGTACAACCGTTACATCAAAAGAGCTGTTCTCAGTCCACCTGTGAGAAAGAACTTTTCTCATTTGAATGCTGAAACAATATTAGGTAAGATACCAAAATAAGCCAGAGAGGGAGGCCAAGAGGTTCTCAATTAGAGAACTCCAAACCACATCACTTTTGTTGTCCCCTTTCAGCACTAGCCCCAGCTGTGCCTCGTTCATTGGTGACAGAGCATGCCAGCAATGAGGAGCCAGATGGCAAGGCGGGATCTATCACTTAATCCACCCAAGCCCAGCCAACTCTGACCAAGGCCTTTGTTGGCCAGCAGGTCTCAGATGGTGAGCCCTTGTCCAGGGCTGGCAATCCTCCCCTACAAACTCCCGCATTTGCTCCTGATACCTGTAAGGGAAACCTGTGTGTGTGGGGCTAGTTATGGCAGGTAGTGGAGCTAGGGCATCAATAATTTTCTGTCTTTGTGGATCAGAAAACCTTCCAAGGCCAGTGCAGCTAAAAGGCCACGAACACTGCTCGTCTCAGCAACATGGTAACAGGCCAAAAACCACAACCCCTTCACGGTGGTTTGAGTTTGCTGTCTTCATCACGGCTACCAGATCTGGAAAGTGCAGCACTGCCGTCCAGCTGGACCAGAAAGCATACTGCTGAAGCCCCATCAGCCTGGGAAGGGAGAGCAGACCCCTCCCAAATCTAAATCTTTAGCTGATATCCCTTCTGCCTCAAAAAACCCACCACTCATGGCATGAAGAAAGCATCTTTTCCCTCACACAGTACTGCAGGTGTCTCTTTTGCTGTTATTCTCAGTATTAGTTCCCCATATTAAGCCACCACATGAAAGACCAAATGAGATCATAAAAAGCAGCCATGTGTGTGCAGCACAGTTAAAGGTCACTACCACGTGCGAATTTACTTTTAAAAATAATTAATTGAACAACAGCCTGACATTTACCCTGTAAGGGGATTTTTGAGAGTTTGCTTGCTGAAGCCTGATGTTCACAGGCTGCAATGTTTACTGCTGGGGGAGTGAAAGATCATTGTTATTCTAGAACAAATAAAATGAAAATTGATCAAATTCAACTCTGAGTAAAGGAAAAATACCCTATAGGCAAACCTTTCATCAGATTCATTCAGCTTCGCTCTTTCCCCTCTCTGTTCCATAGGACTGGTGACTACCATTAAGGCTGAGCAAACATTTCCAACGCAAAAAGTAATTTCCATTTGCATATAACATCTTTCCTCAGGGCTGAAGTTTCACACACCATTTCTTACCTTAAAAATATTTTCATTAGTGTCATTTGCAGGAATATGAGCATAGATAACGGTCAGGTAGCTTTTTCAAGGGCAGAGAGGAAGGAGGAATAGAAAAAAGGAAAAAGCATTCTCCTACTTACTTCTTTTTAATTGGTATCTCAGTTTTAAGTGCTTCATTCCTCTGTTTCACAGGTGGGCTGAACTGAGTGGCCTGACACCGACAACTTAAATTTGTTCGTTTTACACATGTGGCTGCTGCACATCCATGGGCCACCAATTTCCTGCTATGTGCGCCATTTCAGACCCTGTGAGGAACACACAACAGACTCGTTATTGTTGACAGAACACAGCAGTCACTCAGTCAGAATTGTACTCAAGACTATGTTCATTAAGCATTCAGTCAGAAAGAGAACTAAAAACTAAAAAAAGAAATTTTCATTGTGGTCTTGGGCCAGACTCCACTCCATTTTCAAAGCATCTGAAATGTGAAGGCCAAATGTGTATCAGAGCATCTCATCCTCTGGCCAGCTTTCAGAACATCAGAAAAAAAAAACCAAAATTTTCCCCCACGGTAATTTAGTTTCTTTAGTAACCTCTAGTGTGGAACCTTGAACAACGCTGCTTAGAAACCTCCACATCCTATCTACAAGACCCTCCTTATCCACATACTTAGTGGAACCACATGGGATTTCAAGAGAAACACAGGCTGTGTTTATACCTACACGCCCAGTGCCCTTATTGTTTTCTATCAGCCCTACTGTCTTACCACTGCTGGGAATCAGATGCACTGCTCGCTCTGTAGTTCACACAATGCCCTCCAGAACCTCTATTGTAAGGGGAGTTTACAATAGGAATTTCAACATTCTTTTAAAGAAAGAAGCTCTTCATGTGCAGTTACACTGATTTTAAGTTTTGGCAATGAAAACTTCATTCTGGTTTATGTTCTTGTACACATCAAGTCTATGATTCTCAGCATTACAGCAATTGACAGCCAAAGCTTAATTTTTCTTTATTTATCATGTATCTCGCCCAATCACCTGCTGTTTGTTGAGTAACATTCAGTTTAAAAGGAAATTCACACATTGATTATCACATTGTAGCAACTGGCATTATAGAGACAACACCTACAATCTCAATATAGAACATTTTTCTTCAAACAGCATATGATATGTTTGACATATTTGCATGATTAGCTTTTCTACAATTCGCTACAGGAACAGATTCAGTCTGTTTTCTGAACACACAGCAATATACAGTGTCACACTGCAGACTATGCAATGCAAAGATACCTTCACCAGAGCTGGGAATTCTGGCTTAGGTATCATATAGTTAGAAGGGATAATCACAGAGAAATTCTACTGGGCCTGGGTGGACTCTGCAGTCACATAAGACTGACTGGGAAATTAACCTCATGATTTCTTAGCGAGCTTTGAAATTAATGGTGCAGTTCTTACTACAGCCTTAGAGGACATTCTTAAGAAGCAGATGGATTGAAGAAAAAAAATCATTTTCGTTTCCTAAAGACATATTATGAAGCCAGTTCAACTAATGACTAAGAGGTCAGATGCTGGCCTGGAATCACCACCGCATCTTGATTTTGGATCCTCTGTCTGCTGGCCACAGCCATTTGTTGACCTCTGTGCAGGTGACACTCTGGATATGGAACCCTGCCATCAGAACTGGGGTCCTTCACCAGTCATTTGTTTCTCAAGTGTGGCTGATGCACAGACATGGCTGGCAAGATTCTCAACCTCCAGAACTAAGATTTTGCAATTTCTTTATCTACAGATTTCATAGACAGAGCTCTTCCTGTTTACAGACTTTGATCAATCAAGTCAAGACAAGTTTAATTCTGCATATTTCTTACCCTTGGTTGTTCTGGTGGTGCTGTTTTGAACGCCATCTGGCTGCTTTGACTGTGCTTCAGCTCAGCAGAACAAAATGCAACATTGACATTCTGGTGCTGGAAATGGCTGCACAGACCTCACGTACAAGGGAGCCTCCAGACTCCTTACAGATAGCAATGCTGACCATGGTGGTCAGACACAGCATGAGAAGTGGCACATCCCCCTCTCTCTCAGCAGGGCACTGGTGAACATAATCAGCACAGATTTCCAAATGCAAAGATTCATAACAAAGCTTTTCAAAGAAAGAGTGATCACCTACAACTGGGAAGAAATCTGTGATCTGAAAACACAGGAAGAGATGGGAAGAAAAATGTGGGCTTTAGCAGCCACTCTTAAAGACAAAGCAGAGTCAACAGAGGTCTCTAAGAAATTAGCGCTGAAAATGGTCATAGTCAACATCTTTCTCATAAATGGGAGTGAATAGTGAAAAGTCACATGTCACAATATTGAGCTCTTTTTTTTTTGCCTATCTATGGCAAAAATTTCAGAAGGATCTAAATGGAACCGGGCAGGCAGAAAGTCCCAGATAAGCTATATTACTGAGCTAAGGAAGGAAACATACCTGGGGAAAAATTAGCCTACCTATGCCTATATATGTGGTGCTTGATGGAACAGTTATAACTCAGGAAAGAGATCTTTAGAGTCATCATTGACAACTCTCAAAAACTACCAGCTCAGCATACAGGAGCAGTCCTCCTTAGGTCAGAAAACCCTAGCATGAGTTGGGCATTGTCACAAAGGATAGTGAAAGCAATACAGAAAGGTCCATTTTGCCACCATGTAAGAAGTTGACTGCCTACATCTAGAAAATGCCATGTAACTTGCATCTCTACTCTTCAAGAAAGACATAGTGGAATTAAAAGAGGTACAGAGAACAGCTGAAGTGATCCAGAGGATGGTGCAGTTGATCTTTGAGAAGAGGTGGTAAGAGAGAGGAACTGGGGCTTTCAGAGTTGAATATATAGTTGAATATATAGTGTAGTACTGCTACCACAACATAATATCACTAAGGGGGCAGCCATGTGAATGCCAAATTATTGTTCACCAGATCCCACGCAGTAGGAACTAGGAAATGCTCTAGTAAACTGGCTGAAAATAAGCTTAAAAACAATGTAAGTGAAGGAAATTCCCTACACAAATAGGTAGTGAACTTCCGGAGACTGTGATCACAGGAGACTGTGAATGCTGGTATTATCTGTAGATGTAAAAAGGAATTAAGTTCACAGACAATCCACGAATGAATTCTAAAAGACTAGCTGAATATGTATTTTGTATAGTTTTTACGAGTGTGGCTGTGGATGCTGGAGAAGTAGAAAGGGTATGGACCAAAACAGACAGTTGGGCTCACTTAATCTCCTTGAACAGCACCCGCACTGGTGGACAGAGACTGACACGTCATTGGCATTGATCATTTCGGACATTTCTTCTGTTCCTTTCTCATATCCCAGCTACAATCTATGAGGGTTTTGCAGTCATCTTCAGTGAGACCACTGTACCACTGAACAAATGTAGGGTCCTGTATGGTGAATTGGACTTGTTAGCAATCCAATATCTAAAGATTGTGGTAGATTAAACTCTACTCACTAAGGAAGGTCACCTTCAGGCTCTGAAACTTCAGGGCACTTCTACAGTTTTGACTGGGTAGCCCAGTTCCATCACACACAGCACAGGGGAGATCTCATTAGGTCACCTTTGGCAAAATTTGAATGCGAACTATAATACATACTGCTTACCAAAAATGCAAGAGTCTCCACAGTGCGCTTCCCTGTAATTGAATACTGCAGAGCAGCACATTTTTCTGTCAGCATCTTAAGGATACAGTGTCTTGACCTTCACATTTTAAGTCTGAGACAGAGACAACTCATCATTTGGGAAAGAGCCATGAACAAATTGGGATTCCTTCAGCTGCATCAAGGTTTATCTGAGCTTTTCATTTTCTTGATTTAGAGTATCACTTGAGCACGTACCATAAGGACACTGTCAAGATCAATGTTCTCATTCAAAAGAATCTGTAATATATGCCCTAACCTCCCCACCTTTAATATAACACATTTTTAAAGAGTGAGAAATGTAGACTAAAACAAAAAAGCTTGAATTTTCAGATTCTCAGTACATCCACCAAAATCCCAGATCATGTTATAGCTTATTCATCTGCTTCAAGTTCATTCTGTCACAAAAAATAACAAAACTGAAGGATGGGGCCATGTGATGGTTTACTAGATCTTTCCTAGGCCAATTTTTAGTTGGAAGGTGTTGTGGTTTTATGTAGTACTACTCATAGTAAACAGCCTAAATTCTATACTGTGTGTCAGTTGGTGATGTCAGAGATAACACACAAGGGAAACTGATGCTTGCAGCAACTGGTGAATCCCAAGTAACTGATCAGAAAAGGAGATGTCTGATAGTAAGACGACACTGAGAAATACCACCAGTAAAACTTCACAGAGCTCTGTGGTAACCCAAAATGATAGTACCATGGTAAATTATACTCTGATCACTAAGATATCTCACTCTCTAGGACCTGGTAAGCCACTGAGTCTTCTGTAATTCAGATTGGCTAACTGGAAACTACTGGCTTCAGTTTTATTATCACAAAGCCTGCAATGGTTACAGGAATTCTGTAGATACAACTTATACATGCCAGCCTATAATTTGCCATCAACATATGTTGATAAGGAAGTCTTGAAGGAATGCACACGGGCATTGTATCTCAAGAATTAGAGCTAAAATTATACACTTCCTCCAGTTAAAAGGCCTGTTTCTCATTGCAACACACACGAACACTCCCATAATCCTGTTATATTGCCTAGTGTCACAATTAACATCTTGCACCACCAAATCTATTCAGATCCCTACAGATTATTTTAGAGTGGAAGAGATAACAATGGTCACTTCTCAGTTATCTGATGCAGTAATTACAGGTACTGAATACATACAGAAGAGTACTGATTAGTTCCAGAAGCAGTAACCTTTTACCAAGACACACAGACACCTTTAACTCCACATGAATGTGCGACTTCTAAAACTGTTTACTTCATTCCAACAATTTTCTTCGCACAAGTTCATTAGTGTTAATGATTGGCTAACAGAACACTTCACCTCCATATTACAGGGATGCATTTGTGTGGGAGCATTACGGTGATTCCTCCTAAGGTTCACATTACACAAATTCCCCCTTTATCCAGCAGCCAAAACACTTTCTGTGAAATTTCTTGGGAGGCAAATGAAGGAGCAGATCAAAACAGGCTGCTGTCTAATGCTATCCTAGATAAACCCTTTTGTACATACTTACCTAGAAACCTAGACAGAAAAGATCTGTTCATATCATTGTGTCTTTTTGATGTGGTTGTGCAACCTGTATATCCCCTTTCTATTTCAAAGACTCAAAGCAGTGAGGCTGAGCTGCAATTTTCTATCCCTTTGATAGAAATTTGGATCTGTGAGTTTTTTCCTAATATCCAACCTGAACCTCTCCTGGTCCAACTCAAGGCTATTACAGCTTGTTCTATTGCTGTTATGTGAGAATAGAGGCTGACCCTCACCTCTCCACAAGCTCCCTTCAAGCAGTTATAGAAAGTGATAAGGTCTCCCCTGAATCTCCTGTTCTCCTGACTGAACAGTCTCAGTTGCCTTGGCTGTTCCCCCTAAGACTTGTGCTCCAGACCCCTCACAGCTTCACTGCTCTTCTCTGGACACAGTGCAGGGCCTCAATGTCTTTCTTGTGATGAGGAGCCCAAAACGAAACCCAGCAGTCACAGCATGGCCTCACCAGTGCTGAATACACAGGGATTGTCACCTTCCTGCTCCTGTTGACCTAAACTCTGAGAAATGAAGTTCTTGTTCCATATTCCTCAAGGTACAACAGACCAAAATGTATCAATCCAATATCTTCTCGAGAAAACTTTTATGTACCCAAACAAAATGCATTCAACTTGCTGGATAAACACATTCTGGAGATGAGTGAGTCTCAGCTGCTGGGAGGTCCATGCTGATTAGCAAAGCAGCATGGCCACAGAGGTCTGGCTGCCTGCTTCCCAGTTGGCACTGCAGTTCCCAGCCCCTGGCCACAGAAGGCAGCTGGCTCTGCAAATCAGCACACATCACTGTGCCAGACGCATGAAAAGTCACTACTGAAACCTACAGCTGAACCAACTACACCCATGGCATTGATTAGCATGGGAAATTAGCAAAGTAAGCAGCAAAAAGATTGTGCTCAATCTGTTTGCATGCATGCTCATTTGCACGTGTGTGAACAGTAACCAAAAGAGGTGCCCACTCAATCAGAACAACAAATACAAGTGGATTTAAAAGGTTAAGAACAAACATGCCAAATGCATTCAGTGAATACAGCTGTTTGCCTGTTTGGTTATACTTCATTTTACAGACCGTTTGTTTACACCTTTAAAGTAGCCATATGCACAGAGAAAAAGCTGATAGTAAAAAATGCTATTTGCCACCACAACTATCCTTTTAAGGCTTTACTACACACAAAACAACTGTTTTGAAGGTTGATCAAAAGCACAAGTTTTCCAAGAACCTTCCACTCCATGCAGTTCTCAAACATCACACCCTGAAGAGAGCTGATGAAAGGAATAACTTGATCTTGGACAGCCTAGGAAGAGTAAAGGAGCAGAATGTACCTATGGTGTAGAGTCCCTCTGGAATGGAAATATCTAAGCAGGATTTCACCTCAGATGAGGTGAAAACTAGCAGTAAGAAAGAACTTCATCTGGCAAAGTGTCACACACCGGTGTATGTGGTGCAATTTACTCCTATTAGATGATCCATGCAAAAGAATCATAGAATCACAGACTGGTTTGGGTTGGAATGGACCACAACGACCGGTTTCAATCCCCTGCCATGGGGTTCCCCCATCAGCTCAGGCTGCCCAGGGCCCCATCCAGTCTGGCCTTGAGTGCCTTCAGGGATGGGGCACGGCAGCTTTTCCAGTCAAACAGATGATAAGAAAAGAGGAAGATAATAGCAAGTCCCCACAGTGAGCAAAACGATGCTTGGAAATAAACCAGAGTACAGCAGAAACCCAAAGAGTCATCCCAGGGAGGCTACCCAGTGATCTGCAACTCTTGGTAACTCAGATCAATGTTTGGAGGTTGCACACAGTCTAAAACTAAGCTGAGACTCCAGTGTTGCAATAGAGGCTGTCTCCAAAATCATGCAAAAATATATCTATATCTATCTAACTATGTATATATAATGCGCCTGCAAAAGTATTACTTCATTTTTGGCAAATGCAGAGCAGATAGCAGCACTCATCTGTGACCTAAGGGGAACTGACAATCTGTCCATAGCCTGCTGCAAAGTGATCTGAACAGCAAATAGTTATTAACTTTCAACTATCCTGTTACCCTTACAAGTTGTTTGCCAGAAATAACAATGGTAAGTGGTTCAAAAAAGAGTTTGAGGCACTGAAAATGTATCATTGTTTAGAATTTCAGGCTTTATTGTGGAGCGTTTGTCCTGTAAGAGCAAAAATGAAACTTGACCCAGTGGTGAGTGAACCACCATAAACATTAACAAAGTACAAAATATTCATAACTGTGCTTGGGAAAACAGTACCTTATCTTTACTGGATTAAAGTTAAGTATAGGAATATTTGCTCACTGCTACAATAGGGAAGCAAAATTCCAAGCATCTGAAAACATAAACCCCTCAAAACTTGATCAAGTTACAGAATGGCAGCTACAAAATTACATCTTTCAGAGCTTCACCCTCCAAGTATTTCCCTGCTAGGATGACAGTTTAAGTCAGTTAAAAATATTGGAAGCATGAGCACTGATGATTGACACCTCAAGGAAGAGCTGGAACACACAAAAGCCAAGGCAAATTTCATGCAACAGGGACTGCATTAAATAATGAAATAGCAGCTGATAATGCATGTTAGGCTAAACTGTATGAGTGCAGCTAAATTCAGATCAGATCTACAAAAAAGTGTTGCTCTCTGATAAACAAAGTGTTTCAGATGAAGAACTGGAGTGGCTGTGATGCTGGAAGAGGACAATCAGAGGAAATGAGATTTTATGGATAGATAAAAGATGGATAGGACTTCATAGAAAGCTCTGAATTTGGGCTCTAGGTCCTGCCATCACTTTCCATAATGAGGGCCTGCTTCTGCTGGAGACATCAGTGGTTTCAGACTGCAGTCATCACATGAGCTACCGCTTCAGAGGAATGCACGTTGGGCAATAAGCAGCAGCACCATCCCAGTGTCTGGGCAGGAAGAAGGTGAAAGGAGATGGAGCTCCCAGTCCCCAGAGGGCCACAGGCAACAACCAATACAGGTTCAAGAAGTAAGTGCAGGAGCGTAAGCAGATAAAATCATTTCAGTTGCAAGCACAGTCATGCAAAGCAGCTCAGAGCTTATCGGAAGTCCAGTGCTAAGTTTAGGTTCAAGCTTGGGAGCTTGTATCATATTATAGCAGCCTGTGAAGTCGGGTTTAGCTGAAAAGAAATGGGTGTGCTATGGGGACCACTGTCCTTAGAAGCCTGGCTATTTTCTTCAGATCCCTGAGATAACAATTCAGCTCACACTTTCCCTTTGCATTATAGGACAAGTTCTTCCATATAAGAAAACCCACCAAATAGGACAAGGAAGGAGGAAGGGTGAACAAGTGTATCCTTCCTATTAGGAAAAGACATTCCTGAAGGATTCTATGGTTCCTTCACCAAATCCCACACGCAAAACCATCTGTAGCCTGGTGAAAACTCTGCCTGACAGTACTCAGAAGGTGCACAGGGAGGAAACTGCTGGTATCAGCATAAAGCAAATGAAGGAGAAGGATGAAGGAGAAGTTAAGCAAAATCGCTGCCCATAAGAAGAGGAACAAGCATATAAGCTCAGTTGTAGCTGGTGGTCAGATTTCAACTGTGAAGTTAGCTACTCGCAGTGGCTCAGGACCAAAATACCCTCAAATAATCCCATGATCCCACTGTGGTTTTGGTTGGTTTGCTGCTGCTTCGTATAACATTAAAAAACAAAACAAAACAAAAAAAAAACACACCCAAACCAACAACAATTAATACTGCTTAAAAAAAAAACCCACATCCAATAAGAACATAGCCATTGCACTTTAGATTACTTCCATATGAAGTCTTAATTTCAAACAGACGATAGCTGTTACGTGGAGAAACACGAGTAAAAAGCCTGAGTAATGGACTCTGAAATCTAATTATTTTAAACAGTCTACATAAGTAACAGCCAGCATACTAAATCCACACATGGACACTTTAGAAAGGGAAGTATGAAGGCTGAACATTTCCCAGTGTGGCAGCTGTACAGCCCCATCCAATGTGATAGAGGCCGGTGGCATAGACACGTGCTCTGCTCCTTCCTCTCCTCTCCTGCTTGGTCTTTGGCATCATCCAAGCACAGAACAGGATCTTCCTGCAACAAAACAGCAACCAAAGCCAGATGACACATAATAAGTCAAAGTCATGGTTTGAAAGTTTCCCATCTCAGCTCCTCAGCACAAATGCACCGCTACCAAAGGAAGGCATTTATAGCCATTTAGTCTTAGCTTACAGGTTCACAGTTGTATCAGTATTTCTAGGTTAGAAGCTGACTGTGCAATTTTATTCATATCCTATCTCTCTCCCAACATATATAAAGCATTCTTAGTTTATTGGAAATAACAGGAAGCTTACTTGCCTTCTTCAGCTGATACAAAAGTTCAAGACAATTTTAGGCCAGTTCTTGAAGTATAATAAAATATAAACACAGAAAGGAAACTTCCCAGGAATTACCATTATTTTCATCCTGACGAGCAGAGTGGAAGCCACATAAGACTGTGAATTTCTTACTTAATTTTGAAGTAAGGAAGACCTAGTTTTAAAGTGCAAAACACATATAGTCTCATTTTCAAGGCAGAAGTTCAGCAGCAAGCAGCTAAACAGGTAAATGAGCAAGTGACTTTGTTTTAAACTCACAGGGAAGCTGCAGTTCCTGCAGTCCTCCCACTTCCCCCAATAGGAAAAGACCACTTCAGTTTGCTTACCCACACCAGCAGAGAAGAGACCAATTTTCTGTAGTCTGAATTACTACCTGGAGCTACCTCATCTCCTAGGACACCTGCTAAGCAAAGTCTGCAAACTAGCTATAAGTCATTGATGACCGTCTTAAGAACGTGTAACTAGTGTACTCTGTATCAAAATATGGTGCCAGTTGTAGGATGGTTTTGGATGGCTAGCTGCAAGTGGTTGCACTGTCATCTGCACAGCTGTTTGATAGAGCTCCAGAGGTCTGCTTCTTCACTCTTTGTATTCCTCCTCGGACAGAGAATGGATGAGTGCTCTGGAGGAGGTCAGCACCATGCTCATCCCAGCACTTTCAGGCAACTTTGGCAGCATTTGACAGGACCACTGGAAATTGCTTCTAACCCAACAAGTTCCTATCCTTTCAAGTCACAGAACTTGTGGCGTTATTAGAAACAGGAAATAGTTTAGAATTTCTTACATATGTTTATATCTTTGTCTTGGACAGCTGTACTCACAGTAACTTATGCACCCAGGTGGAATGACAGAAAAAGGAGAAGCCCAAAAGTCTGTCCAAAACAAACACTTCCAACCTACTGTAAACTATAATAAAATAGTTTTCTGTAAGATTAGATCACTTGTTGCTGTGCAGAAGGTTTTTCTTGCAGCGCACAGAAAGATCTTTTTTGCACAGAGCAGAAAAAGACTATTCATCTTAGGAGAAACTCACAGAATTGTAGGCGTTGGTAGAGCTTGAGTCCGACCCCCTGCCACAGCAGGTTTCCTAGAGTATGTTGCCCTGGAAAGCATCCAGGTGGGTCTTGAATACTGCCACAGAAAGAGACTCCACCACCTCTCCAGGCAGCCCATCCCAGGGCTCTGTCATCCTTACCGTAAATAAGTTCTTTCTCATGTCTGTATGGAACTTCTGATGTTCCAGTGTCTGCCCATTGCCCAGTGCCCTTCTGTTTTGTTACTGTTGTTTGTTTGTTTGTTTTGGTTTTTTTTGCACCTCTAAAACACTGTGTCAAAACTCCAAGCTGGCATCATACCCTAACAGGAACCAGTGCAGGCATCAGCCCACTACCTGGTGCCAGCAGGCATAGTTGGGCCCACATCCCTGTGCTGAGGCCTGCTCGCCGGGCCTGTCATGGCCTCACAGCCCAGTGCAGGTAGCATTTTGGGTGCAATAGTGCTGGCAGTTCCTGGATGGAAGCCTGGAGGAAAGGGCAGTGGTTTGGTCTGGTTTGCTGAATAACAGTCACATGCAACAACAGTCTGTAATGGTGTAAGCAGGAGGAGGTAAGGCTGTTGGAGTATTTACAAGTAAGGAAAGCACAGTGCAGCGAAGAGCAGCAGGACATACACCTACCTAACCCCAGCTCTGCCCAGGTTTAATCCTCTGATGTAAACACATCTTTGGCATTTGAGAGAAGGGAAAGGAGGGGTGGCAGGATTAAAAGACATGCTACAATGCCAACAAAATGAGGCTCAAACCAAACAAGAAAGAGTGAGCTCTTTCAAATGTCATCATTTTCAAAATACTTTGCCGGTTCTTTACAAAACGAAACACATATTCCTTAAGATTTCTTTTTTTCCTCATCGAAAAGCTGCTTTCTGTATTTTTTCTCTTCCCATGAACTAGATATTCATTCTGACAGCTGCAGAACGCTGACTAGTTGGAATTTTTGTGCAGATCAGTGGAGACAAACAGGATTAAACACAGTCTTTGGCTCTCTCCTTCCCCACCTCTGCACCCTCCCTTGGTTTTCCTTTGACTATTAAGCAAACTTACTAATCTACTCTATGCATGAGAGGAAAGGGGATTTTACATTAGTAAATTCCATCAACCAGTGACAGAAGAAGGAAGAGCACTGGCCTTTCAAAGAAAAAAAAAAAAAGGCTTTGGGGGCTTTCTCCCTTCTCTCAATGAGAATTGCCAAGGAGAGAGAGACAACGATAGCCATTTTGGATCAAACGCCTTTAGGAATCAAAGGAAACATCTCTGCCTGGTTTCTGTGTATCATGCTGCTTTGGCCCTACCTGTACCCATCAGCCTTGGGAGTCCTCACCTCCATGAGGATGTCCCATTGACACAAATGATGCTATGGGAGTGACAAGGAGTCAGAAGAAACAGTGGGATGCCTCTTCAGTTGAATGCTTCCCACTCATTTCTAGTTGTCACTGTATCCTAACAGTCTGCTGCTCTGTTCTTACAACACCCTGCCTCAGTGTCTGTGAGAGCACCCCAGGACCAGACACCTGGGCAATGCAGTGTATCTGTGGCATTGACAACACAAAGCTGGTCCTTCTCACTGAGCCAATCACTCCTCACAGGAGTGACAGTTTCCATCTGCTTGGAGGCAGTGTGTGAGCTCAGTACCTTGTTTCATAGGAAGGATTTGAAAATAATACGTTTGAGTTTAGATGAAAACTGTAAAGATGCATTTTTTTCTAGTAGTGATTCAGGTACATTTTTTTGGCTCTACTCCCTTAATGAGAAACAATTTGTCTTTCCTAGGACTCAGCTATATGTAAAATTGTAAATTACTTGAATCAACAGAATAAATCCTAGGACAGTGTTGCCCCTGTGCTGACCCTTAATATTTCCAGCCTAGAGCAGTAGCATATGCAGCAAGAACTCGGGCAAGAAGATAGGATGGCTCCGATTTTCAAAGGATTCTGTTTTCTGTTTCAGTAAGTACTAAAAAAATAGCCTTTGAGAAATTCAAAGCAGCACCATAATTGGTTGTTTAGTGAGTATTTCACTATCCTCCTAACTGTGACAAGTTACTATAATACGGTCACTAGCAGGGCTGACTTTCTTTGAATGGTCTTTTTTGATGCAGTTCTGAGTTCCCAACTCTTCTATTATCAAGAGAGATATGGAATCATCCAATGGTTGTGTTAACAACTTGCTCCGTACCAATAAATTTCTTGAAAGAGGGTTTCTTCTCCCAAACAGTAACTTCATGAACACCTTACCAGTGCTATGAGTGCTAGGTGCTCGTGCATCTACCTGGGAGGCAGCAGGAAGACGCACAGTAATAGAGCCTCAGTGCAGTGAAAAGTCCACAGAGGAGGTGGATATTTCTCAAAACAAGGTGACTGTTTCTTTGGCTTTTTCAGTTAATACTATAATCTTGCATAGGCTCATCTAAAGAACAACTGACAGACAAAACTATCGGTGGTAATGACATGAAGCACAGCTTTCAAGGTGAGCAGTTTAATGAGAAGCCCAGCTACTTTTATCTTAAAGAAATTAGTTAGATTGTTACAGGAAGAAGTTGTGCTCTTATCTTTTCTATCTTCCTGGCAGAATTTGTCATTCTGACATGCACCTTCACAGACAAGTCCCACCAAGGGGTGGGTAAGATTCATCTAAATTCTTTATGAAGTTTTGATATCATTGAATAAAACACAGCAAAGGAGAGTAAACAAAGCAAACAAGAAACAAAACCAATCTCCCCTTAAAACACCAGTGTCCACAAAACTGAAGGACAATACAGTTCCCTTCAGTTCCTACAGCTTTAACTAGCAATATTACAGATATAGGTAACACTGTGTAATCTTTTTTTTGCAAGATGAGAACATCTTGCAGAGAGAAGAGCTGTATGCTACTAAAAGAGCTGCCTTGTATCTGATGTGGTTGCCCAAGACCAAGCACAGAGGAAGCGCTTCACACAGTGCTCCCTTTTTCCACCAGATGGTCTGAAAGAAGGGACATCACCAAACAGCTTCAAGAGAGCAATAATGACCATCAGTACCAGCCAAACTAAACCACACTGATTATCACCACACTGCTACTACTACTGTGAGTCCAGTTGTCATCTCTTTGACAGATGAAGAAAACTTCTATGTCACTGTCTGGTGCAACCAAAATCATATTTAATAGGCGTCTTACCCCACAAACACTGACGTGATGAACACTAACATCTTGTTGATGCCCAAATCAAACACAACTGACAGACCCAAATGGCCCCATTTCTTGAAGAGGGTTGATTCCTCTGGTATTTCTTATGCAATACGTAAGAACTTAGGGAAATCAGTCCATGTACTGAATGCTCAGAGCATTCAGTAAATGAGCCACAAGGGATGAGGCTTAGCACACCAGTGTCACTGGTCAACCGCTTCTGCTGTTTACTTTGCTGTGGATATTACATCAGCCTGAGAGACGGCGTTATCAGCTGCAGGTAACACACCAGCAGCACTTTGCAAGAGGCACCGCTTGTTCAGAATACATTGCCTCCTCCTCTTGATCAACCAACAAACTGTTTTTCTTCTAAGCAAAAGCTTCACATGGAAGCACAACGTTTAACCACATACCCAGACAAAAACTGGAACAGAAACTCTCGCTTTACTATTAAGTCTGTTCAAACAAAGGAAACATTTCAGACAGCAGTTTGTGATCTTCCAAATGAGACCACCCATCCAAGCTATTGGAATCCAGGTGTCTACCTTGGGATGAGGCAAAGGTGGGCTACCTTGTGCCCCATGGATTGCTGCATGATGGCGGGAGGAAAGGCACGTGTGGGCAGGTTGTTTCCAACACAGTACAGAGATGAAGGTGCTGAATTGGAGTGAACTGACACAGCTGCACAAGCCTCTCTAGCTACAGTTCCTGACAGAGTAAAAATAAAAATAAAATAATTTATCCCCTCCTCTATTTACAAAAGCGTCAAATGGGGCCTTCGGGGAATCTGAGGAAAACAATGGATTCAGCGATGTTGGTGTTTATTTAAGATCATCTCTGACATTTATCACAAATCCAACTGGACTGCACCCAAACAGCCTCCTCAGTTTCCACAGGAATGGAGCTCAGAGATCCAGTTGGAATGTAGCTTCCGAGAACTGCAGCATACCTTAAGGGACTGGTCTTGACGCATTCAAGGGATTCAATAGGGAAGTCATTAGCTGGAAACAAATCAGGCTTCGGGGGCCTGGTGTTTTGCAAAAACCCTGAATCACACAAAGACATTACAATTTCCTTCAAGAGGTGTTTCAGAACTGTAGCACGGGGCTGAAATGAACTTGTGCAAGGCAAGGAAACCACACAGAAGAGTAGAAATGGGATACAATGCCTCCTAGCAGCTCAAAACCATGAAAAGGAGCCATAACAAAGCATTTCATCTCACTGGGGTGTTGGCACCAGCTGCATCCTATGCACAGAGAAAGACAGGCAGGGCTAAACATGCCTGCAACAGGTAACACAGAGGTAAACTTGCTTTGAGCAACAGAGAGCCCACATTCCCCCCGTGGGATTAACCTCAGTATTAATTGGCTGAGCTGCTTTGTCCAAACCACTTCACAGAAATACGTACATATGCACAATCCACAATTAAATAATTCTTTGCTTTTTATCTTAGGGATTTTTAGGGATTCACATTCAAGATCTCACACACACACACACACACACACACACACACACACACAGAATATCTAGGCCAGATCAGAAGAATGATTGGCTTTGACTACAAAGGGCAATTTTGAGAACAAGCGCATTCAAAGCAGGCCATAAATATGGCTAGTATAGAATTGGTTCCTGTGGTTTTCAGCATCTGGAAAGGAGAAAATGTTTGGTTTTAAGATTTGCCTCTAGTTCGATCACCGTATTAGTACTGCCACATCTGAATGGAATTACACGTGCAATTTGATCTCACTGTCTCAAGGATACTTTTTTTTTTTTTTAATATCTAATTTTATTTCACATGGGGGGAGATTCTCTACCCTGGTAATGGAAATGACACTTTTCATTCCCATCATCTCCCTGACTGAGAAGACTACAGGAGACGTTGCAAGGAGTTCATCAGCATTCAACAGGCCATTAGTTACCACGTCAGAGCAATTACCTGCAGTGACAGCTGTTACACCTGAGATCCTAGCATATTTGCTATCAGAACTGCTCATTTGCACTGCGTCCATTTAATGGGCACAGGTCTGATTACACTTTGCTAATCTATTACGTGGTTAGCTACTTGAAAACATTTTCAGACCAAAAAGATCCATTAGAGACTCACATGCTCCCATTAATCAATTCATGAACATCAAAACCATGACAGAAAACAGCAGCCAGAAAATTCCTCCTGTTTTCACAGAATTTGAAATGAGATCTCTGCTGTGAAACAATCCAGATCCCTTCATTATGCAGCCAAGGCAACTACAAAACTTGTTCTCAAATTATTTGGTCTGAACATTTCCCAGCTCTGAAGTCACCACACCAATGAAGGCTGGGCTTCTTTCCCACTTTCTATGGGCTAGACACAAACCCAACAGTCTTTCCTGGACCACTTCACAGCATAGATGCTTTCCTTTGCCAAAATTGAGACTGTAGGAAAAGCTTATATCTAGAGTTCAGAGGAAGTGCTGCTGAAATCTCTTAAAAGAAAAACACCGGTTAATCTTCTTTCTACCAGCAGCTCACAGTAATCAAAGCTATCCATGGCCAAATGATTCTAGTCCCAGCAACAGCACAGTGACATAGCAGAGAATATTAGAACAGTAAAGATTCATAAATTACTGAAGCAAGAATTCAGGCTAGATTTGAAGTTAAAGCTGGATTCTTACAATCAAAAGAGATGAGGAAACCAGTAAAGATGCTTTCAAAGGCAGGTTACTGTCTATACCCTGAACAGATGCTATGGCAATTACTTGGTTTATTGTCAGACACAGCAGCTTTCTTTCATCTCAGAGGCTGGTTTTGATATGGACTAGCATCACCCGGCTGAATGGCTCAGCATGAGCTCAGCATGGTAGGGATCAGTTGACATGGCATGAAATGGAAGCAGAATGCTACAACTGCTTCTCTAAGATTAAAAAAAAAAAGTGAGTTGTGCAGTGAGTTACTTTTCATCTCAACATCTTCAGTCTCAGGGTAATTTAATAACTATTTATGCTGCTTCAATTTCCTACATTAAAACTCTTCTGTTTTTAAACAAAGAAAATATGGTTTTGCTATTCAAAGTACTGTACACCATGAGTATCATCTTCACAGAACATCACAGCTGAGTCTGGTCAAACATTTCTCAATTCTCAGTGTTTAAGGGTCAGACAAACAACAATTTGCTTGAAGATGATTGTATGGAATTCTAATACAGACCTGAAACTAAACAGCATTCTGACGCTGATCATTTTAACCTGACCCTAAATCTCTATTATTAAAGCAGAGTTCAAACAAGATGCAAAGTGTTAAAGCCATTAAAATCTATTCTATGACCAATGACCATTTCCTGCATTTTTTCACTACATTAACAGTTCTTCCATGCTCTCAGATTATGGAAAGTTTAATAATGATTTCCCAGTCTTTTGATGGATAATTGTCTCAAATGGAACGGGACATTCAGCATAAGAAATCTGCCCTGCCAAGGGTTTGCTCATCTCTCTGAACGTGTTACATTACTTGAACAAACAGAGCAACAAAGACAGATTCTGCAGAGAGGAAATTAGAACCTTACCGTTGCAGCTAACCTGGAACACAGAGATTTTCCCTTCCTTTAACAGTACTGTCTCTGATTATATCCACTGCAGTTACGATATGGAAAGTTAAGCTCTTTTGGACATTACCACCATAAAAATAAAGCCACTAAAATACAACTTAATTTCATATTGAAAAAAGCTAGCAGAGTAGTTACCCAAAGGTCATACCATAATGTGTAATACACATCAATTCAGTTAAAAGGCACTGGTGTTTCTCAATAAATGTCTTTGCACAGCCAAATGAGGAAAAGATGAAGAACAGAACAGTATCTTTAGAGCAGACATAGGAAATCTGCACTAAACACACTGAAGGCAGTACAAAAGCAGAATTTACTAATTCTCTCCAAAATATGGCACCTGATCTTCTCACTTACCCTACATGCATTTGCTGCCAATGTCAAACAGGACATCCATGTTCTGTTTTACCTCCTACATCTAATCTGAACAAAGCAGCTCTCAGTGCAGAGGTGCTGGAGACCATCATCTCCAGAGCCCAGAAATTATTCATATCCCTATTAACACAGATACATTACACGCTACGAAAGAACAGAATGCTATTTTTCAGAACAGACTGAATGCAATAGGTACAGAGATTCTAAAAATTCCTAAAGACTTTAGTATGAGAGTAGGGATTAGATTTAAAGGAATTACGTAATTAGAGTCCGCCAATACTCCCATTTGGAGCTGGGACATAAAAAATATGATGCCTGAGGACCACCACTGGGAGTCTGCAGGTAAATGGAGACACCAGGTTCAATGTCAGCAGCGAGCTTCACTGACAGCTGCCACAACCACAGGGTAAGAGAAGCAAGAAAACCAGGTGTGGGAGCTATTCTGTAGCTATGTTTGGAAGATGCCACAGCATATTTAAAATGCACACCGCTGAAGAGACAGTGATTCTTTACAGAAGCCACATGTTGTCTCCCAACACTGCCTCAGCAACTGCTGAGCACAGGCCGGTGACACCGGCAAGCTTAGCCCAACCAACCACCACCAACCAGCCCCAGTCAGCCCTGCCTTGGGATTGGGGGAGTGAAGGGTTTTGAACCAAGCAACCAAAGGCAGCAGATGGTCTCCAATCTGCTGCTTCTCCCCCCAGTACTCAGCAGGGAACAATCACCAAGGTATGGGCTGCACATCACAATATTTCAGTTTTCCAAACCTGATACCTTGACATAGGAATTTTAGTTGTGCAATGATTATTATCATAATATTATCAACCAATGCATGATCTGTTGAATACAGGTCAAAATCCATCAAAGTTATGGATTGAAAAATTACAAAAAAAGTGTAATTGCCATGGTTTAACAGGATAAGTATCACAGAAATGATCACAAGAATTAAAACTATAAACTGAAAGTGTATTGGTTTTTAGGTGTTCAGTGACGAGTCACATCAGGTCCAAAGCTCTAAATTAAGAAACCTTTGAAACATCCAGAAGTTATACACTGCTATTCTGATTTTACTATTTCTCACTGCATGAAAGCTTAGTCAATCTGAATTAAAACTTCTTTTCTCGCAATGTTTTCAAAGGGATGTAATTCTGAGCTTGGGAAAATGCATCCGAGTTATCACCTAGCCTCATTCTTAATCCCCTGCATGCTCTCCCACCCTGCTCTGCACAAAGCTTTCTGCTAAGATAAAGCAAAACTAAAATCCCAAACATGATCCAAAACATCATGCACTGATACAGCATCAGACCGCAGTCAGTATCATGGTGGGCTAACATCCAGTCTCAGGTGAACATTAACTGTACTTCACAAACAGTATAAAGACATGAGGGACAGCAGACAACGTAAGGAGCAAGAAAGTGTGCCAACTGTAACTGATGACACTGTCACCATCCCATCATCTTCACCAACCGTACCAAAGGGAAAAATGTTTTTCCATACAACCATTAAGACAAGTCTTTTAGTCCTGCTTTAATCCACTTCTATATCATGAGATTTGTAGAGCTTTCCAAAAGAGAGGGCTATGAAAGATACCTGTATTTAGATAAATATATCCCATCATCTCATCCCATGGATTTTAAATAGCAGTATAACACAGCAGTTTTTTCTTTAAAATTTTCCCATTGTGCAGATGAAAACTCTTGTGTACTACTGCAGAAATAATGGAGATAACACTGCCTAAAGCAATTGGGAGCAGCAGATATAGAACGGCAGTAACAGTCAAATATAATTCCACACAACTTTTGCAGGAGTCTAGATTTAATTTGCTTTACAGGACAGTTGGCCAAACAATGACATTTATCATAAAAATATCCTCTCCATTAAGTAAATCTCATTTTTCTTTCCAAAAGAAAATTCAACATATAGCCTGAGCATTCAGTAGCTCATTTTCATCATCAGCTCACACAGATTTTTCTTAACAGAACAAAACAATTCAGTTTAAAAAAAAAATGCAGACCCATGTAATGACAGTCATATTGCTTTTGGCTATGTTAACTTAAAACCATACCAATTTAGCTATCTTTCTTTAGGTTTTATTAGAAAAAAGCAGCAGATCAACATTACAGTTCAGAATCTAATCTAAATATGCACTTGACAATGAAGCACATCTGAATACGGAGTGAAAAAGGATTCCAGAAAACCTTCAGTTTTGCCAATCTCCTGCTACCCACATCATGTATCTTCTCTTCTGGCTTTCTGATGACCAAAATCAAACAGGGAACAAAAGATTTATGTCTATGAAAACAAAACCATAGTACAGTAGTATGAGTTCTGGGTGCTAAGTGTATTCCATCAAGTAAACTTAAGGATTTCAACACGTACTTAAATCTTCTGTTTGGCCACGAAAGTCCATGAAAGCTGACTGACCCAAATAAAAACTGAAATGTCAGGTCTGGACAAAAAAAAAAAAAAGTTAGCATGTTAACCTCCAGTTTTCAGACAGTAATAAAAAGATACAATTCCAACAGCCAAGAAATTGAAGTAAAAATGTTGATCTGACATTCAAGAGCTAAGTTTATTCTTATGCTCATTTTGTTTGCGCCCAAAATTATTTTAGACCCACCAGGGAAAAAGAAATATTTATGGACTATCACACAATTGAAAAAAAGAGAATTGCGTTTTGACTTGGTTATCATCCCCCCACTGAGGTATAAAATCTACATATAAATTTGATACTTCACTATAACAAATTGTACTTTTCATAGTTCTGATTTAGTTTCCATTCAACCCTGTTTACTTTTTTTTTTTTTTTCCTCCTTAATCTACAGAATTCTTATCTCATGTTATTCAATCCATTTCCCAGCTCTCTGCTTATTTGTAGATCTGTATTTAGTAGTCTGGTTACCACTGCTAACCAGGAAAAAAAAGTCTTGAACTTTCTTCATTACAACGCACTTTCAGCAGAGGTTACTGATGTGCAAGCAAACTACAACGATATGCAGCTCCTCAGAAAGAATATTTCATTGATTATGTTTCCACTGTCCAAATGTTCTCTACGTGATTTGCTAGAAGAAACTCTTTCAATCATGTAAACATCAGTGGGCGCAGTCTCACTAGTATGTGTGGTAGTTTCACATCCTTTTACAGGAAGGCTGGTTCACAGCTACAGAAAAGCTGCAGGAGTTCTAACAGGTGGCAAACTGTGGATTCTGCAGAGAAGTTTCCTTCTGTTGCTACTTAACAGTGTAGCCAAAGTATTCGCCGAGGTAGCCCAGTCAATCCTTTATTTTCTTCAGAACCTCTCAGAATATTTCTGGAAGGGTGACATTGCGAAGTAGCCACTGCTGAGAGCGGCTGCCATTGCAGTCTCTGATGCTGGGTACCTGGCTGTCTTCTTCGGTGGCTTTGTCCAGGCACTGATTACTGTTCACATGCAGCAGGGTTAATTTCTGAAAGACAAAAAAAAAAAAAAAAGTTGTACAAAATCACCAGGCATAATAAAGAAGTTTTAATATCTGTTACAATTCTTCCATAAGTAAACAGGAGCTAGACAAGACCTCCCTTGCTTACTTACTCCAGAACTCAATTCTAAAGAACCCCAAGTTCTTTACCCAAGTATGCCATTCTATGTTGTAGATACTAAATACATTATGTTTCAAGAACAAGAGAACAGTCTGAACTTACAAAACAATGTTCTTTGTCAAGCAATATCCACCATTACTTAAATAAGACTGAACTGCTCTCCTCTGAAGAGAGGTTGAGAGAAGTGGGCTTGTTTAGCATGGAGAAGAGAAGGCTACTGGGAGACCTCATTGTGGCTTTCCAGTATTTGAAAGGAGTGTACAAACAAGAGGGGAAACAACTTTACAAGGATGGATAGTGACAGGGCGATGGGGAATGGTTTTAAACTGAAACAGGGGAGATTTAGGTGAGATATTAGGAGGAAGTTTTTCACTCAGAGGGTGGTGATGCGCTGGAACAACTTGCCCAAAGAGGTTGTGGATGCCCCATCCCTGGAGGCATTCAAGGCCAGGCTGGATGTTCGGCAACCCTGCACATAGCAGGGGGTTGAAACCAGATGATCACTGTAGACCTTTTCAACCCAGGCCATTCTATGATTCCATGAGATTTCAAGCAGTTAGAAGCTCAACTCTGATGTATAGCCTTGATTATTAGTTATAACATTAGTTTTCATGAGATCAGAACAAACACATTGAATTCTTTTTTCTCAGTTAGGGACACAAAACTGACCTTATATTAAGCCCTTCTCAAAAACATTCACAGCTACAAACACATATGTATATACAAAATGCAAACATCCTGAAAAGTGCTAGTGATCTTTTATCTGGATACCATCTTCTACTTCAGAACTTGGTTACTTCATTTCAAAATAAATTAAAGATGATCATCTGATTTGATACTATCTGTAATTAGGCACTTAGGCAACAACAACAACAACAACAAAAAACAAACAAGAAATAAAAACAACTAGCACTTACCCTTTCATGAATCACTGATTATTACATAAACATATTACCGCATACTATTACTCAATATATTTACTTCATTCGGGTAAACTAACGATGTTAAAAGAAAGAAAAGAACAAATGACTCCCAAAATTTGAATTTAAGCATTTCAATCATCATTTGTACTCAATCACAGTATTGTCTTCAGAGCTTATACTGTGTATTAACGACCAGTGCACAAGTGCACAATGATTTCTAGATCTGTCAGTTTAACTTATGAATTTTAAAATGAGTCTGCACAGTATGGAAGAGATGACTAAAATAAAGCTGTCTGAAGCATCTCTTAAACACACTAAATGTAAGTGTAAAATCTCTCTTATAATTTTGGATGCTGATTTTTTAATTACAACAGCATTTCCTTTTAACCAGGTGCCAGAACTGATGACAGGAAATAATTTCCACTATCTATGTGATCAGCAATAGGTAATATTAAAGCAACCTCACCTTCAAAGAATATTGCAATAATATCAGTTCTTCTTCAGAGGGTCAGGAAGCACATTGAAAACATCCTTTTTTTTTTTTTTTTTAAGACCTCCTCAAAAACTCATTAGGTAATTAATCAATGCAAATACCACTTGATGAATTAATGGCAAGGGGAACATAATTCTCCTAAGTTTGTTTCCTGTTCTGAGAAATAGCAGTCCCACAGAGGAATTTGTTGATGTGTAGGCTCACATAAAAACAGAAGTTGGCTAACTTTAACATCACAAGTTATTAGAAGACTTACCACTGGATCATATTCCCAAAGCTGATTTCCTTTTAGATGGTGGCACTTGAGCATTGTTACTGGACCATTAAGTTTAGAGACATCTAAACACAAGTCATCAGTTCGAATTTCTTTGTTGGCTGTATATGAGAAAACCTACACAGAAAAATAATGAGAAAAACTGAAAACAACCAACACAACTAAAGAATTCATGGGTATGGGACAGCAAAGGGGTGTGGTGGTAGGAGGGAGCAGAGGAAGCAGGTATGAGTGAGGGGAACATTTGTGTGCTGCTTCATTAATACTCAATGAAATTTACTTTTCTTCATCATGTACAGAAACAATTTCAGTTTTTTAGGGGACAAAAACAAACACTACACGAGTTCTTCAAAATGACATTTTCAAATTGCAGGCTGTTTTCCACATAGGAACAGCAGTCCCCAGTCAATCAATCTTTGTATACTGGAAAAGACCTGATCAAAAATAACTAATGAAACAAATGAAAAAAAAAAAATGGAAGAAAGTTTCAGAAGTGACACTCAAGCACACTGGAAATGTCAGTTTAGGTGGAAGAAGATAATTTTGTTTTTGTTTAACTAACAATGCCAATCAACAAGTCTAACCAGGAGATGGTTTCTGAGAACCTACAGGAGGGGAAGTGTGGCTTACAGCAGTCTCCTCCCCTTGTTTCATTTTTTTACTTTGAAGTTTATCTAAATCATGCTACAATCAGTCTTCAAATAAATAACAAGGGAGGAATCAAACATCTTCTCACGCATTCCCTCTTAAGGGCAGCATCTTCAAGGTTTCACACAACGTACAGCTTACATAAAATTTAATGATTGTTACTGAAAAATTATCCTGATGAGTTGAGTTTAAAATAATTTATTACTATCGTTTAAAAAGTCACCTGATTTCCACCCATTCCATGGCAGTTAAAGATTCCAACTTTCTCATTTTCTTTTCTTGCCATGTTATCCAGACATTGATTTGTTTCCACGTTTCTTATCTGGGAGTGAGAAAGAGTACATCACAAAAGGCTGTTATTTTTAAGAATGAACGAGGCCTGTATCAAACCACACTGACACCAGTTCTCTCTGCTATACACCTACAGGTTATCTGCAAGAACTGTAAAGTGCATGAATGGTACTACAGTGAAAGAACGCTAACAGTGACTCAGACCCCCAGGCGAATGATCAAGCTGCTTTGTTACTGAGTCCCGTTTCTTTCCTTCTTATTGGGGATCTTCCCACCTTGCAAACCCTTTTTTCTCGAAGACTCAGCTACAATGTAATGGACTCAATTCCACCTCCAGCCCAAAACTACCAAAAGTCTCAAAGCACTCTCCTAGGCACAGTGAGCTTAATTTCATTTGAAGTCACAGGAGACGTGGTTCATCATCTTCATTTCTTGAGATACAGGGATTAAGACTGCATTACTATATAGTAAGTACAATGAACAGCAGACTGTTGATAGCAGCATAAACATCTGCTCTCTTTCATGAAATAGTTTTTCTTGTACAAATACAGTACAAAATCACAAGAGGTGCAATACTTGACTCAACACGGCTTTTGGGGGAAAGTATGTGCCTATTTATTTGGGACAACGTCATCTATGCTACCTCTACTGTCACGTGAATTAAAGGAAAACAGAGAAACGCCCAGCAAAGCTTAAGAACTATTAAGATTTGCTGGTCACTGAAGAGGATTCTAAGGGTAAAGTTCAGAGTATTTATTTATTTATTCATTTAGCAAAGTCTATGCTTGATTTGCTCTAGTTTTTTAAGCAAAACACTGCTCTCTACATGAAGAACTTTAAACAGAGTTAACCATAACTATGTATTTCTGAATGAATATTTCTAAAGGTCTTTTCTGTGAAAGTGAAAACATTTTCTAAGAAAGTGAAAACATTTCAATTAACAGAGCACATAAACTTTGGTTTTCTTCTTCACTGAGGTGACAGATGCATCACTTTTCAGGTGATGGGGATACACATGCAAGTTAACTGAACTTTGCTGGAGACTAATGTGTCTGCTTTCTCAGTTCAGAGTAGGAAAAACTTACTGTGCAACTTACTTTATAAATGGTAGACAAGTATGCCAGATAAAAACCTTACCTCCCCCAAAGAAAAATAATGGCGTGGAATTTGGGAATCAGGATAAACATTCTCCAGGTACCAGGAGAAAGGCTTACACTGAAGCTTGCGTCTCAATCCAAGTCGTGATGATATGTCCCCATAGTCAACTTTAGTAACTCCTGGAGGTTAAAAAAGAAAAAAAAGGTTGCATTTAATGGTTACTAGTGAATTGCATACAACTTCATCCGATACAAAAGTGATTGGTATAACACACCGTTTGTGTGAAAGACGTTCTAAGAAACCATCTCTACATTAAAAAAACCCACCTTTTTTAAATATAGCATTATGTTGCTGATACTTATCGCAGAAGACAAGTTAATCACTACCTGTGAATTCTTTCTCCCTGTAAGGAGGAGAACGGTAAAATACAGAAGGTGGAATTACTACCTCCGTACTATGCATGACTATTTTTTACCTGTGGTTTGTGGAAGAATTTGAATGCTACAGCTTACTAAGTTATCAGAGAAAAGAGGCTGAAACGTATAGTTACTAATGCCATTTTATCCCCATTATCAACTGGGTGCATATCTATGTAGTATAACATAGCAATTTCCTTCTACAAAGCAAGGAGAATTGCATTTTAATTTAATTCTGTAAGCCAGGTACCACCTGCTGGATTTGCCATCATTCATCTAACCACATAAAGAAATAGAAACCAGCCTTCGTACGGAGAACTAAGCCCTTAACAATTCGGTATTTGTTCAATAAAAAAAAGCAGCAGTTACAGGAATTGTGTTCACCATTAGGCCCGCTATTAATTTCTGAGCATTTTGCCTGTCTTCGTTCTCTTTTGTTCCTCATTTATCCAAGTGCTCCATTCTTCTTGTATCCACCCATCCCTTTATAGAAGCTTTAATTCCTTCTGAAAATTAAGTTGTTCAAATCCCATCTGAAAATGGGATGAGAAAGGTATGCACAGTCAGTAAGTACCTTTTTACTACACCAGAATTAAGCACCGTTGTTATTAACATTTTAATAATATTAAGATTAGAATAATTTATAGCTACTTCACATTCTACTTGTGTTTTCCACACTACGCTCCAACCACACAGGCCAAAAAGATATATTACCTAATATATTACAAAAAATTACCCTCCTACAGACCACAAATACATCTCAATTGACCACTGTGCCTAAAGACCTCCTCCATATATTTGTCAGGAATATCTGCACTTAGAGGACTGTAAGTTACCACAAGAATTGCTGACCTTTTGAAGTTTGCAATATTTTACAGTTGATACACAATGTTATTAAATCAACCCGCCAGCAGATGGTGTATTTCTACTCAATTAAAACAGATACCTGCATAATTTCAGCTGCTTGTAAACATCAGTAAAAACATTGCTAATTTCAGTATTCTAGAAATAGGAAAATGCTAAGTCAGAATCACTGAACTGAAAACTTAAGAGAAAACCTTTTTGACTTTTGAGAAAGCATTCTGGAGAACTACACTAATCAGGGGAAAAATGACTGAAATCTTGCTTTTTAATAAAACTGAATAATATGGATGAGAACTAAGCAAATGCACATCTAAAAATAAGCAAAACACCACAAAATAAAAAAAAAAAAACCAGAAAGCTACCCTCCCTGAACCAATGTGAAGATATCTATACACCACAACGAGTACCATCTTAAGACACTGTAAAGAACAGAAAAGCTGCAGTTCCTCATCCTCCAGTCATGAAAAGTGAAGTGTATGGATGACACAGCCATCACGCCACTCTTGGAAGAACATTACAAAATTCAAAACTTATTCATCTACAGAATTTGCTATAATGACCTTCATAAAAAAAAAATAGGGCTCTGTCACTTTAAAAAATGGCACAAGGACTGAAGTCACAACCATAAAGAATTTAAAAGTGACACCTAATTGTTTACAAATGTATTATTTCTTAAAGTAATTTTAAACATCACTACATAAAAGAGATGTGCCAGCTGATTTTTGCTCTGTTACACTGAAATAAAAGGTGTGGGTTATATCCATTATAACGATTTTTAATGGACAGAACTAAAAAAACCAAACAATCCAGCCAACAGAGTACTGTGAAGTCACACAAAGTTACCTACTGGCACAATGACCTGAGCACTGGATAGCTGAAGTACAGTTTGCTTCAGGGGTGGTCTTTAACAAGGCCAAATTGTTTTGCTTTCCAAGAGAGGTACCAGTCTCTTAGCTGCTTCCACTTCCTTGTCTGTATTATCATTACTCTCATCTAGCTGGAGTATCCCTATTTACACTATACAGCACAGCAACTAAGGGTAACTGTTATTTGGGGGAAGAAATAGAAGCAAACAAGGAAAACTGCAAAATACAAATCGAAAGAAAAATTAAAGGCGTTTCTGCACCACTGTTTTCTGCACACACAGGTAAGAATTTCAATATGCAGCGGAGTCTTACATATGCCTTCCAGTGCTTTTGTACTTGTTTTTAAAGGCTCAGCTAAAATATATACATATATATTAAAACCACAAAACCAGAATGAGGTCAAATCTTCCTCCCAGCTAACTATTACGCCAGACTGTACAGGTAGGTATATAATGAGGAAGACAATCATGTTCATCACTTGTTTTTCCAAGTACTTTGGTTTTGCTCATGAACACAGTGTTAACACTACTTACTACTGTCCATATATGACCAGAGTTTTTGTTTTCCTCCTCCAGAAACACAGAAACAAACCAAAACACCATAGTTTTTTGTTTTTTTTTTTAAATTATATTTCAAGTCTGGATCTTCCTGGTGGTTCTTGTTATTACTCAGCTTATTCTGTTTCTTACTATTACTCAGCTTGCTGTTAGCTGCGACAATCACGCTTTTTTGCAAATGCACTTAAAAGCGTACACAGAGATGGATACTGATAGGGTGAACACATACCAAATAATTCAAAACCACCACCACCAGTCTTAGTACAAATCTCAGATTCAGCTCAGCGCTTGCTGGGAGCTATCACTATTCTTGAAAAAACTTCACAGAATCACCAAGGTAGGAAAAGACCTCCGAGATCATCCAGGCCAACCATCCACACACCACCAGTATCTCCCACTAAACCATGCCCCTTAGTACAACAACTAACCATTTCTTGAACACAACAGTTAGATGTTGTACTAAAGGTATACACTTTCATATGCGATACCATGCTACTCAGTAATAGTAACAGTTTCCTGTTCAATCAGATCTCACAGGTACACTTACACTTGGAAAAAAAAAAGTTATCAATTTGACAAATCCAGACTTCTCATCCAAGCAGGCATTTCTGTAATTTGCTTACTAAGCATGAAAAGAAACAGTCAGAAGCTATTCAATGCTATCACTATTTTCTGGAAAAAAAAAAAAAAAAAAGCTTTATTCTTGAGAGAAAATCTCTAGACTTCCCAATAGACTGGAAAGGGAAGGAAGAGTCTTAGAAAACCATTTCAAAACTACTAAGTCCTCCACTATTCTTACAATATATGAATACAAATCGCCTACCACTTTCATATACACATAACAACGTCTAGCAGTAGAATAATCCATCTGAAGGTTAATTATCCTTCTGCTAACTCATTAATAATTAAAGCTTTTCAGTGGTCATGTTGCAATAGTTCTGCCATCCTCAAAATTTCAAGAGAACTGAAGATTTGCTTGCCAAATTCATTGTGGCAATATATTCACGCTAAACTGCTTTGGGAGATGAGAAGCATGATGCTTTCATCATGATTATAAGCCACTCCACCATTTTGAAAAGCACAGTAAGAAAGCTGTTCCTTTCAAAACCAGGCTTCTGTTTGAAAAAAAAATAAAAAAACTCACATAACTTCTTTTTCTTCAGTATTATAAAGCTCAATAAGCAGAAATCATTTATTTTAAATCAATTCTCATGGTCACATATTTGCATCTCCAGTTAATGGCAATAAGAAATACTGGCTGTAAACTGGAACATACAGGACCACTATGTTCATACTTTAAACATAGGTTTAGATGCATTGCAAAGACCAACCACCATCAACTCACTCTCCCCATCAGCCATAAACAGAAATCCTACCCTAGACTTATCATGTTTGGCTAAAGACAAGCATACATAGTGATGATAAACCAGGACTACTGATCCAGTTCTCAGGATAACAACCGTGTCTGCCAGAGAGTTCCTGTTTACATAATTCTATAGCATTACCAATTGCACTGGCATAATCAAAGACACCTTCTGAGTAAAACTTCTGGTCAACAAGATCAATTTCCATTCACACTAAGAGGCTCTCCTTAAGCTCATTAGAGCTGCTGTTGGGATACCTTCAGCGTACAAACGGGGGTACAAGAGATTGCTGGATGATAGCCATTTATGCTGAGACCAAGAGGCTGCGGTTTCCAAGATGGAACAATGACTCATGTAGTTTTAGGCTGTGTGATTTTGTTGTGTAACCTGTGTTTCACCTTTAGAAGAAGGATATTAACAAGCCCCGTAACTGCCAGTTTACAATTAATTAGTAGCTACAAGAAGGTAGCTGTGGTAAGCCAACCTAATGCTATGGAGCTGCTGCTGCAAAAAGGGCATTTTCCTTGCTCAGCTTCAGACTGCTGCTGCGCTTCCTGTGCTGACACAGGTGCTAATTTAACCAGCAGAAAGCCTACAGAGTAAAAGGTCCCAAGGAGTTCAGTAAGTAAAACCAGCTGACATATATGAACAATCAACAAGCAAAGTGAATAAGGCACCATCCTTGCAGCAAACTGTTGGACTGACACTGCCATCTATCTCAGAAAGCCTTACCGTTGGACAATCCTTTCACAGTACTCTGGACTAGAGAGAATGAAAAAAGAGCAAGTCTAAAAAACAGAGAGAAGTGAAAAAATCTGCAGCACAGGCTGACAGGAGCCAGGCTATTCACCTGCACATGCAGGATTCCAACAGGAAACGGTCTGTAAAACAGCACCCTGCTGCAGCACACAGCTGTAAGAAAAGCTGTAGGCTAATGCAGAACAACTGCAACAGTTAGTGCCATTAATGCTGCAGAGGGTAGTTGCTGTGTGTGAAGAGACAGGTTGGATTTTGGCTGAGCAGCACCCGCTGCAACACTGTCCTGCCCAGCTTCCTTCTGCACTTGTCTACTTCAAAGCAGAAAGATGATTTCTAAAATGCATGAAAGCTTAAAACAGAAGTAGTTCTTAATAGGCAGTATTTATTAGAGGAGGAAAAAAGATTAAAGGCTTACTTTTCAAGAGTATAGCTTTCCACTTAACCACATCAACAGTAAAGTCTCTGGAGTTCCTATCAATCAAACAGCAAGACATTTCCTTCCACAGTTCAGATCATGTGAAATGGGAAAGCTACCTGAAAATCTTAGGTTTGCATCCCTCTGTGGTTCCTTCTCTCAGGGGGAGCAGAAAAGAAAGGGTATAAAGGAGTTGTTGTTAATTTGATTTAATCATGTCTGCTAGTATATTGCCTCATTCAAAATCCAATTTCTTCATCCATAACAAGAAAAACATGGATACAGAGGTCTGCTCGTTTTCTTCTCATATGCAAGGCTTGCAAGCTAACATCAGCTTAAAAATTCTCATCTTGCTCCTTCCAAGAAGCTGTGACACTGTCACAGTAAGACTGAAAGTACACACTGCACTAGCAGAGTTTCACAGGTTCTACAGTCTGCCAGAGTCACTACATCATCATCATTCTGCAAGAACTAAGCATTTCGTTTTTACATAAGAAGGATACTTGAAAACAGAGTATGGCAAAATGAGTTAACAGAGAAGAAATTCACTGAGTTGGCTTAGAAATATGTACTGAAAATTAAAAATAATATTTGAGGTCGACAGGCAAAATCAGCAGTCTGCCCAACTCAGGTAAGACAGAGATAACAGAACAATAAAGGTAAGGGGCTTGTGAACTTCCCAAATAGTAATCCCTTCTGATTAACTTCTGGCTCTGACAACATGCATGGATTTGGATAGGAGAGAAGATGATCACAGAATCACAGAATCATAGGGGTTGGAAGGGACCTCCAGAGATCATCGAGTCCAACCCCCCAGCCAAAGCAGGCTCCCTACACCAGGTCGCACAGGTAGGCATCCAGGGTCTTGAATATCTCCAGAGAAGGAGACTCCACAGCCTCCCTGGGCAGCCTATAAATATGAGCAGCGCTGAGTACAATCTATCGGTTCATTCTCTAAACAACAAACATTGTATCACAGCTAGAAGCCAGCCGCCATACAAGCCATTCTTTTTCACAGCCTTGGGTAACAAAACGATTTCAGAATACAACAGATTTGGGTAATGCGACCCTATGATTCTTGAAACACTTGGAAATTCCAGTGTCAAACTTTAGCGTGGTGTCAAAGGGATATGGGCACACAAACGAGACTGTGTGCCAGTTGGCTGCTGCAGATGCTCTCAGAGCAGCTTAGAGCTCTTGGCAAGAACACATCCACCAATCATGCGGGTTATTAGCATAAGACAAACTGCACAGGCGCACATCTTTCAAAAGAAGAGAATATACAGAGAAAATACAGACAACTGCTGAAGTTACTTTCACCACTTCAAAACTCTTATTCACATTCTATTTTAAATGACTTTTTTTGTAATTTTTCTCCAACAGGAGAATGTATGTATAGACACAATGCTGTAAAACCCATGAAAGGAAGCTGTATCAAAACAACATTTCTACATGCAAACACTAACTGCTTTTGTAGCTTATGGTTATCTCATGAAAAGAGGGACTACAAAGATCATATGTAAAATAACAGCATTACCACTATGCTGACTAATCCAGCTTTGTTTTCAAGAGCTTATTTTTACATTTAGGTGCTGTCACTTCGTATAAAAAAAAAACTAGCTTGGCATGGATGCAAAAAAACAATCTCAGCCAAAATTAATTGCAGTTATTTGCATACAACTTATCTGAAAGACATTTATACATGTGATGTTTGAATTTATAATTCTTAATTAATAAAACAGCAAGGTAGCTACAACCTACAAGACTCAGATTTCACCTAAAAGCTTTGACTATTACCAAATTACAAAATTAATTTTCAAAATAGAATTAAAAAAATCTTAGTCCTGATCAAGTAATGCTTGCTATTAAGAAACAAAAGTATAAAGCAACATGATCACCTGCTCTCACATGTATCCTAAATTTGACATTGTTCAGACTCCTACTACACTTTATTACAATTTTTACATTTCAATACTAATGCAATCTTAATAAGCAAGTCATAAGGGAATAGTAGCTTTAAAGATAGCTATTTGGGAAAGTAGATTTATTATATAAAACAACTGCTCAGAAGTCGAATGCCTGTAATGCCTCAAATAGCTGTCAGTGTCTGTTGCTCTCCAAAGTTTGTCTTTTGTTTAAAAAGACAAAAAAAAAAATCTGTAGTGGATGGTAATAATTCAGTATTTCCCAGGCTGCTTTTTTCTTTTCCTGAAAATTTCTGCTCGTAGAAAAATCTGAGTTCATAGAAAATTTGCTCTCATATTATATATTTTCTTGTTTTGTTAACATTCACTTTAAGAAAGATAATTTGTATCATCACAGTCAAACACACTGGCCATTTTGTTCCCACCAAGCCAGATGACCTTGAATTTTGCCCCTCCTGCTACAGGAATTCACTTGTATCTATTTCGATTGGTCCAACCTTGAATTCTTACAACACAGAAGCCAGAGGTCAAACTCCATGACATTAAGAGATGCATTTGGACAGCTAGTTTTTAGCACTACAGTTGAACTCTGATATCCTACTGAGCTTTAACTCCATTGTACAGGAAGCTCATTCATAAGTCATGTTCACATTTCAAGAAAAAAAAAAAGACAACTTTGAAGTCTTCAGTGTACATCTCTGGACAGGCTAATAACATTATATTTTAATTAAACTTGTTCTTTTTATACATCTTTGAGTTTTGTTTCATGAAATTAAAAGAAAGAATATTTTTAGCTAGATGCTCATAATACTCATGTTTGTTTGTTTTTCCTCCAGCAGTAATCCATTTTAATTCTTAACAGATATTTATTTTCATAACCAAAGACTTGCTCACCTGGGGAAATGATATAAAAAAAGTTTTTGAACTCATCCATCCAGACTTCCGCAAGCCGTCTGTTATTTTTGTTGATTATCTGCCCTGTACCTCCTGGAAAAGTATATGGTGTTGCTTTTCTGAACACATGCCCAACGTGTGAACAAGTTACAATTTCCAAAGTGCCACCACACTGCCAAATCTGAAAGCGAAAGCACAGTTTAAACAGCTTGGTTTAATGGTTTAAACAGCTAAAAAATGTTTAAAAATTGTTAATTATTTACTGTTAGTCAATTTGGAGAAAAGTCAGTTATATCTAGAACATAAAAATACTATATGGAAGGGAAAAATAAGTTTGTTTCCTGCTCAACGGGTAAGGATGCTCAAAAGTATAAGTAGAACAGCATAAGGAGTAGTATATCAGGCATCACAGAATGAGATTACTTCAGAGAACTGGGCCAGCTGGACAGCAAAGAAATGAAAAGGTTCACATGAATTACAGGAAAGTAACAGGTGGTTTTCTGCCCACAAAGCCCACTATAAAAAAAACAGATTCTCCATGTAAAAACAACATGCACTTCCCAAGTAACATTTCTGAAAATATTTTCAGCTTCATTTTGGAACCACTTATTTGTTCTGAGCTGACAAAACAAAAGGTAATGGTGCTATTTGGTAGGAATGAAAGTGAGAACGATGCTGATTAGGTCCACAACCAAATGAAAACAGGCAATCTTCAAGGTAGGCCAGAAGTAGAAGAGAAAGTAACAGAGCCACTCATGTTTCACTGACATGATAAACCACACACTGACAGAATTACCCTTCACTTATGCTCCAAGTAGATCTTCTAACTGAATTCCTTTTTTAAAAAAACAAACGTGTTTATTCACAGTAAACACTCCAATTCCATTTTTGTCACAAGACTGTCAACTATTCATCATACGCTTTTCTTCACCGACAGGTACAGTTTTTGCATGTCTCCACTGGAGGAACTTGACAGGAAGCACACTACTAGCTGCAAAAGGAGAGGATCCTGTCACTGTCATCTGGTCTGTCTTTTACAGAATGTGAGACGCACTGTCAGTAATAACACATTGAACAGATATAAGCTTTTACCTACCCTGAAAGAAATTTCCAAGTTTTCTCCACCCCAAATATCCATTCCAGCATCATATGTTCCAATTTCCTGAAAGTAATCTCTGTCTATTGAAAAAAGACCTCCTGCCATTGTAGGCGTCCTGAAAAAGAAAAGAAAAAAAAAAGCATCAGTCACTATAAAGACATACTTAAATACATTTCACATTTACATTGGCAAAATGACTTTTTATTTCTGTAGCTCAGAACACGCTCCTTCTCATGAGGCTGCTGTCCAAATGCAGTTACCATTGATGTATTTGCTAGCTCAACACTTTCTGGAGGAGGAAGCAGTTACTGACAGTTATCATTGTTTCCTCGCTTCAAGTCTGACTCTGAATAGAGAAATGGCTGCTAATAAGCAGCTGCCATTCCTGCAGAAGAAAACTTCTGCCTCCAGTGATGGTAATTTTTAGAAAAGAGAAACTGGTTTCTTACAAGAAATGTACACGTCTGTCAACTACTCTTGAAGAATTACAAGAGGCCACGAAGTGCCTGCGTGCTTTCACTATTCTCACTTTATACAAGGAAGCTGTACAATCAGGGTTACATTCAGATTTTCTTTACTAGTTCCTTAGTCGTAAAGAAAGAATGCCAATTTCTCATACTGTAGCAAAACTTTCCAAATTTTCATTTTTTAGTCATCACGCACACAATACCTAAGCTACACATTTGCCTCCCCTGCTGATATAATTTTATAGCTCCAGTCTACAAATGACATATTTTTCTAGCATAAATCGTTTTCTACCACTAGTCATTCTTCTGAAACACTTCATGCTTTTCCTGAAAGGCACGTTAAATATGTTAGGTAGTCTCAATCTAACTATAATTTGTGCAGCTTTTTCCACTAAAATGGACATTGGGGAAAAAATAATCCATTAACCACCTCCTAAGAACACCTTCAACTTCTTCATAATAGAGCACAAACCAAAAATACCAGAGATCACATCTTCAACCTTATATTAAGTTAATACTGCCCACTTTTCTGAGCGTTAAGGCCAGGAAATGTAAATCTGAAGCTATGTTAAGGTATATATTACATTGAAGTGAGATGTGTTCCACATTATCTTTGCAAGGATGATGTACCAGAATAAACTTGCCTCCCTTTCATGCATTTGTAATATGTTCAAGTATGTGCACACAAGCACATGTACACAGGGTGCTCTGAAAGTAACGCCTCCTATTTATTTCTATACAAACTACCATAGATAGAAAGAGCACAGTAACACTAATTGCTAGAGCAAATTCTCAGCTACAACACTATTTTTCAACATAATCATCACCATCAGCTAGCCGTTTTTGTCAGCAATGGACAAGAGCCTGCATGCCACACCTGTAACAACCTGCATGAGAAGATGTGACCCCAGTGCTCTGACCATGTCATTACTAGCAAACTGTTGCTCACACAATCCACCTTTCATCAGCCCAAACAGGTGGAAGTTAGAAGGCACCGAATCTGAACTATATGGTGAGTGGAGCACAACATTCCTTCAAGATTGGCAGCGTGCTCCATAGTCTTCAAACTGGTATGAAGATGGGCATTACTGTGGTGCAAGAGTAAGGTTGTCTTCTGCTCTAGACTGACTCTGGAAGTTCAAGCCTTAGTCAGAATCACAATGACCACTAGGTCAGAGCTGCTGGTTTATCTGGCTCCAGGAAACCCAAAAAGACCCCTTTCCACTCTCAGAAGATACTACACTCACTGAGAGATGCAACTTGAATTTTTCCTCTGGTGGGTGAATTCACATCTTGTCACTGCATGGACTGCCATTTTTATTCTGGTTTGTAGTGGTGACACCATGTCTCATCACTGGTAATGATGCAGTCCACAAAACTGTTACCTTCTGCCTCACACTGGTTCAACAGATCCTGACAAACTTTCATATGGTGTTACACCTGCTCCTCTATGAGATCCACCTGGTGCAAACTCTGCAATATTCGAACATTGCCAACATCATTTCCAATACACTGAAACTCTGTACACAGCTCCCTGATTGTAATCCGCTCATCTGTGTGGATGACCTGATTGAGATGCTCTTCATTTCATGGTGCAACAGCTGTGCATGGTCATTGTGAACATGGCTTGTCTTTCATGCATGCTACTGGTTGCTGTAATGCACCCCTCACTGTCTCACTGTACTCACATCCACTGTTTGGTCTCCACAAATGTTCACCAAGAATCTGTGAATGTTAGTGGGTGCAATTTTTTACTGCATGAAGGAATTCAATTCTCTATCTCTGCTTCACACACACTTCTGTGTCAGACACCGGTTTGTCAGACTGCCTCCCTCTGCTGCCATTTGTTTCAATGAAACAAAATTTACTGAAATATTGACAGGAAGGTCCAATCCCTAACGCCATAGCAACAACATCCACCTCTGAAACTGTGGCCCAACATTGTAAAAAACAGCATGCATTACTTTCAAAGCAACCCTCACAGATGCAAACAAGAAATAAAACTTAGTAAATATTCAAAATATTGTTTATCTGTTAGAGGAAAAAGGATAAGGCACTGCTTCAATAAAAATACATGTATCACAAAAACTAGCAAAAAGCTAGCAGTTAGCTGGTAATTAGCAAAAAAAAATAGTTCTACAGTGACATACCGATAGTGTTCTTCATTCCTTTCAAAAGTCACAATCAGCCAATTCATGTAAAATAATCTTTATGCTGCTCCTTCAAATAGATCAACATGCTGCAGCAACAAAATTAATTGCCTACCTATCTACAAGATTAATCCAAAAAGAACATCAGATGAACATTTTAACCGATTTAATAATTACCTAACAGGAAGAGTTCGATCTCCTTTCCGTCGATCCATCTCTCTCTGAGGAACTGGATACCAACGAAAATTCAACTTCCAGTTGAAACCACCGTAGGTCATATCAGAACCTGCCATGTATTCAAAGGTGTCATCACTAATTACATCAATGATGGGACACACGACTGTTCTCCTAGAAAGAAGGATGAACCAAAATCTGTTAGTACAAATTTCAGAAAAAGGTTTGTATTTTCCTTTTTTAAAAGTCCATTTTTAACAAGTACTAAGTTTGAAATTTCAAATGCCATTTCTCAGCAGTACACAATAGATTACTACCAGAATATCAAGCTCTATCTTGCTAATTTGAAATAACTAATCCAAATGAAAATGCCTTGCAATTTCAGCAATATTAGCTTTAAAAACAATAGCATGTGCATTATTATCAGTAATAATTAATCACCTTGTGCAGATGGAAAAAACTGATCATAGCTTTCTCAATGTCAAACAGTGACTGAATGTAAAAGAAGCTTTGGTTTCTAGTTAAGTGGTCAAAACAACTTGCGTGTTCTTAAATTGAGACTCAAGTCATTAGCCCTGGGGAAGTATTCCAAGATGCCAACAGGACTAAGAAATGAGGTACTACAAAAATAGAAAGAGGCTTCACTGTCTAGTGTTCTGATATCATTAAGGCATATATATACTCAGATAATAATTCTAATCATCTTAACGATACTGAAATAACTCAAGTAGGCTTCCCTTCATGGGAAGCTCTGCAACTAAGTTCAAAGGACTCATTTATTTGGGCTATTTGCACAAACTGCAACAATAATTTACATGCATCTCACACAAATGATAACATAAAGGTTGATGTTGTGTCTTTGTACAGCTCTGTACAAAGGCTCTTTAATAGCTGCAGCTTTTTCATCATGTAATATTGTATTTTGTAACATGAAAACTTGCATGATTTTCACCTATAACCATAAGAACAAAACTAAGATCTGTAACATAATGCTTAGTCGCTAGCCTATTTAAAATGCTGTTTACTAACAGCTAGTCTGCAACTATGGAATTACTGCTCAGATGTATGTTTTGTAAAGCATACCAATTTCTCCTTAAAATAAAACAACACTCAGGTTTCCAACACAATAACATGCATGTAAGCATTGTGAATACCAATTTAAAATAGACACAAAGCCATGCTACTGCAGTGTAAATTAGTATGATTCCAGTAACTATTCTAACTTTAGGAAATACACCCTAGAAGACCAAGTCATATCACAGAATTTCACGCATCCACAGATCATCCACAACCCATATTATGAAAGAAAGAAGTCATGAGAACCTGAATACAGTAAACTTGAGAGGTACTTCTAGTTGTAGAAACATAGAATGGAATCATAGAACAGTTTGGGTTGGAAGGGACTTTGAAGATCACCTACTTCCAGCCCTCTGCTATAGGCAGGGACACCTCCCTCTAGACCAGGTTGCTCACAGCCCCATCCAGGCCTTCAATGCTTCCAGAGAGGGGCATCCACAACCTCACTGGGCAACCTGCCCCAGTGTCTCACCACCCTCACAGTATAGAATTTCTTCCTGATACCTAGTCTAAATCTACCCTCTGCCAGTTCAATATAATTTTCCCTCATCATGGTGCTACCTGCCCTTATAAAAAGCTTACCATGTTGTAATCAGGGCCTCCATTTCTTCTTTAAGATCTTCCCAAATTTATGAAGGATTAAGTCAAGTAAAAGAGCTCAAATTCTACTACTTTCCATTCCATTCATACTCAGATCTCCCAGTTTTTAAACACATTTGCTCACGCATTTCAATACTAGCTTTATTTTAAACCACGTCTCACCTTTCAAAAGCAGTTCTGAATTAGCTTTTTAGCCTTACGCCAGTGCAAAATACAGAACTTTCTTGTCCTTACAAAAATTAGATATGTGCTTTTAGCTTACATCATAGTACTTAGAAACTTCTTAAAAACCTTAAAAAAAAAAAAGATGGACCAACAGATGGATAATTACCTGTCAGCTTTGATCCTTGCCAGCAGAGGTTCGAGCCATCCTACTGTACATTCACAATGAGCATCTAAGAAGGTGATGACCTGGCCTTTAGAAGCAGCAGCCCCCTTTAATCTAGCTCTGATCAAACCAGAGCGCTGTTCCATTCGAATCACATGGACAGGTACTTTTAATTTTTTTACGTAGCTCTCCAGTGGTCTTTTCAAAAAGTCTGTGAGGAAAAAAAAAATAAAAATATCAAAGAGATAGAAACGGTCAGTTATGAAGTACAGCTTTTTTTCTCCCTTTGTTTTTGATGAAAAGAGTTGAAATATGGTATCTCCTTGCTTTTCTCTCTCTTTCCTCTTTTCTCAGCTAGTTTACTCTGCTGCTTATTCTCCAGTTTGCACAAAGCCCTTCTGCCCTCCCCCATGCATTTCACTTGCTAGAGCAGGAAGTTCCTTCTCTTCATTCTGTCATGATGAGAAACAAAAATGGAGAGGGTATAATGCTTACATAAAAATATGATGGGACAGACAAGATTTTATTATGGAATAAATGTATGCATACATATTCTTGGGAATAAAATTATCCATCATGAAAGTAACAAAAATGAGCCAACTAGCTGAACTATTTATCTCCTACCATAATGTAACTTACAGATTTCTTTGCAGAGTTTGAAATATAACCAAGTGCATTTTTCAATTGTGCTTTCTCCGCATATGTCTGGCTAAGATCTCTAAGTTACCACTATAACTCCTAAAAACAAAAATGAAGACCATCAGCTGTATGTCAATGAGCATCTATATCACAAACAAACCTGCTTATCTGAGGATCACGGTAATTAAAACACAACTTCCATAACTAACTAATGGCTAATAAATGCTTGTAAATTCAAAATGTAGTGCAGTATAAACAGCTGTCAAGTTTCTCACTGCTCGGCATAGTCTTCGTCCATCATGAACAATTAGACTATGAAAAATAATAAGAAAGAACAAAGAACTGAGAGGAAAAAAGCAATTTACAGCCATATAAACGTGTGTAAAAACATTGTATAGATTTGAAATCTCTAACAGAGGCAAAATAAGTACTCTTATTACACTCAGCTACTGAATGTATTACATGATACATTCAAAGCATGTGAGAGTTGTAGTACAACAGTGCACTGCCTAGAGTAGGAATTAATGTAAGATATTATTAAGTCCTTTGTGCAAGGATGTGTGTGACACTGGAGGGAGAAAAAGCACGGCATGAACCCTTGGGCTGTCTTGTAAATCTCAAGAGGCAGAGCTGCCCCAGGGATGATTACCATTCCTCACTATTGCTCTGGTGAGTTAATTCCCTCCTCATTTTTCCCTTTGCATTGTTGGACTGTCACTAAAACCCACAGAAATAAGTTTTGACACATCTTGGACGCTGAGCTGTGTTAAAAGAGTTGGAAAGATCTTAAATATTTGTCTCAAGAGAAACTCACAAGTTAATTTTTTACTGTGCCTACTAACAGAGATTCAAAAGAATGTTTAGTAGTAGAATGAGAAATACAAACCCATTTTCACATCTGAAAATTTCGCAGGCCTGTTGGGGTTAAGCACACATCATTTGACTGACGCAGCCTGTATCAAATGAATTTCACTTCTTACTACATAGCTTCCCAAAGCCACCAATTTAAGAGACTAGCACTGTGGAACTCTCTACAGTTTAATGTATATGTGTATACATGTGTATTTGTGTGATTACACAGATAACATGACAGTGAAGCATTTCTCTCTACACTAATCTGACAGTCAGAAAAATGTTCCTCCGCACATCTAAAGATTATTTGAATAATCTCTTAATGCATACAATAGATTCTGACCTACTAGAAATGCTAAGCTTTAGAGATAACTTCACATGCAAGCCAAGTGGCTATACTTACATTAAATCCTATGTTAAACACCCAAATGAAAATATTTTTGCACTACAGTGTCAGATGTTCAGGAATGACCTGGGATGACAGCTGAGTAAATTTTTATCATTCCCTCATGCACTTTAAGCAGAGGGTGAGGTTTTGACAATACCTGCAAAAAGCCTTCCATCTCAGAGACAAAACTTTCTGCCGGATATTCCTTTCTAAACTTTTTTCTCTATCAACATGAATAATTTTACTTATTGCTATGGACTGTTTAAAGAGCATCTTCTACGGTAGTACTAGCACTAAGAAATCCAAGATGACAAAAAAGCAAATTTATTCAGTTAAAGCCAGTGAGTGTGCAAATTGAAAAATAATTGGACAATTCTATTACTGAGTCACAGTTCATGAACATAAAGTAAACATTAAGTTTGAAGCTAAATATTTTTATTACACTACAATACAGATTTACAGATTATAAATCATGCAGTCACAGATATAAGTACAAATACTTTACGATCATTATTTTCAGGCATTTAGTTTTAAATCCATTGCTTTGATATGCATCTAACACCAGCTTCTTGGGTGTTTTCTGTCCTGATGTAATCTGCCTTGCACACTGGGCCATTCAGTACTCGACCTAGTTTTAAAGTACTGACTACTTCTGATTTCTTCTCTTAATGCTGTTTTCTAAAGTAGTTAACAAAGAAGTTAATATTCGAAAACAAAATACGCAATTCTGATCAGCAACGAGAGAAGATATGTTACAGCCATGCCTTCTTTCTCCAAAGCTTTTTTTGCAGGGTAAATAATTGTGTGATATTATGCAAATTCATTCTTCTAAGTGCTTGACACTGGCAGGTACAAAGTGTGCTTCAGGCAGACTGAATGCTTACTTCATTCCAATTAAATCGACTCTGATGTTAGAATTCAAAATACACTGCTCAGGCTGAACAGTTTTCTTTTTCTGGAAAAAAGTCTGCCGTTTTAATTCAACACAAACAGAATATGTAAGTAGCATATGCTAAAGCCTTCATATTCTCAGGCATCACCTCCCTTCAGTTTTATTTAATGTAAAAGAACATTTTCTGGAAACACAGTATGTTTTTTGGAAAATAAAGCATAAAAAAACCAAAACAATTTTATATATAGTTATTTTCAACGGTTCTTTAAAAGGTGCCAAAGTGATCATCGCAGATTTCAAAATTAAACATGCTCAATAACATCACCAAAAAAAAAAATAAAAGATCTGAGACGTTACATCTTTCAGCCTACAATTACCTTGATTTTCTTACCTACCTCAAACAGATCAGGAACACAAAATGTATCTTTAAAAAGCCATTTGCAAAGTGAATTATAATGCTACATCATAATGAGGACATGGCTAGCATTAAATAAAATTTTTGGTTGCTGTCACTGTTGTTGTTTATTAAATAGATATTAAAGAGACAAAACGAGAAATATCTGCCTACACTATTTTAATATTAGCTTATTCTATTTCTAGGTCACATTGAAAGCTGACCTGTCACTATTAATCATTAGCAAAGATATGAATTATTGAAAGGGACTGTGTAGATAAATGGAACAGAGCAGATTTGCAGTAAACTTTGTTTTTCTAACACGAGTCTGAGCATAAGACCAACCAACCAAAACAGTACTCCCTCTATTTCATTAAGGAAACCTGTACCTGCACAATAACCTGATTACAGACACTCAAAACCCAAATATCAGCATCTGTGCTCCCCAGGAATAATCTTCAGAGTGGTGAGCAGTTCCAAAAGAAAGGTGGAACAAGAGCTTTAGTAACTACAAGAAATTGAGGGGTGCCGTCACCAATTCCCTCCAAGTGAAAATAGTGAAAATTTGACCCTTCTAAAAGCTAAAAAGTTAATCAGAACTCCCATCCCATCTGGAACACATTCACGTGGTAGCTTTGCCCTTTGCACGGGCACTCCTTCTCTTCTATCAGAGTGTGACTGCCTTTCAAGCCTGTTGCTTTTTCCAAATGGCACCAGAATTTGTTGAAGACACTAATGCTACTATCAGGTGAAATTGCAAGTGTGAGTGAGAAGTAAGGAACAGATACTGATACATGTGCAAACACAACCTGAGTGCATGAGCAATGCATCCCTAGGTAAACAGCCTGGTCACAACTCATTGAACTGGCATTCTCTCTCTTTCCCTTGCTCATCTTTTCCACAGCCAGCTCTTCTCTGGACCTACATAGCTTGGAATTGGTCAGGCAATGTTACATCACCATACATGCATACAACCTGAAGAAGAAACTCACACTTTTTACTATAAAAAGATACTCTATAAAAATTCTTCATTATCTTCATACCCTGGAAATTCTTCAGCTGTGAATCCACAAAAATTCCTGCTAGCTATATTGTAGCTATAATTGTAATCCACATACCCTAATGCTACTCAGACCATATGGTCTGCAATCCAACACCTCTTCCTGTACATATATTTTGTTTGTTCAGATGTTTGGACCCATCTTACTGTGAAGTTGGAATTAACATAATAAGCAGAATACATATTTTGCAATATTGGAATCAGAAGCCTCAAACTGAGACATCAGCATGCTGGTTGCTCAATTCTCCAACTAAAGCAGCGAAATTACTGCTGATACAGATAAATACAGATGACCGCCAACAAATGGTGGCTGCCAAGATTTTATTTGTTTACTTTAAGTAGTGGCCTCCTCACTATTAATCCACGGGAAAGCTTCCAATACAGAAATATATTTTAAAAAGGTTATTTCAACATACTTCAGAAAACATAATACTCTCTCATTCTCATGTATATATATATATATATATATACACACACACACACGCACCCAAGAAAAAATATCCCTCAAGTTACAGTTCATAACCAAGAACACTGATACAACACTGACACAAAAATCAATCAAGAAACAAAACAAATAACTGATCCAAAATGAGCTACCAACTACCGTCCAGAATATTATCTTTATTCCTACTATATTGTAATTTACAAAAATCACTGGCAAGCAAAATCTAAATAAAATCATTTTAAGAAATCCAGCTTCAAGTTTTGACCATTAATTTCATTATATAAGGTAATGAAACACAAGCTTTATTCTGTATCACAGAGCTTTCACTTTGTCCACCGACCATTAAAAAGTAGAATCTCATACAGCAGGGAAACTAAACTGCAATTTCCCATAAGCTGAAAACTCAATACTGATCCCTTTGAGCACCAAGTTTAACGGTGGTACCAAAAGTAAACCGGGGTGTGTGTGAAGAAGAAAGTTGCCTTTACTACTACTCATCGCATTGCTCAAATTTTAGATGCCCCAAGCCTTAATAATGAGTTGAAGTTCCAAATGTGAAACAAGAAAATGGTAGCAGGATAAACACAGTCTCTATAATGTCAACAAAAAAGTAAGCGCACAAAACTGTATTCGTTTTCAGAGCAGAATGATCCATTTATAATTGATAAGGGGCATATTGCTTACTGCCCTTCAACCCCACTACTGTGTTTTGCTGAGCAGAGCTAAACCAGTAAAACTTCACTCTCAATTTTTAAAGAGAAAAGAATAACAAACTGCAATATCTTAAAGGTATCAACATTTATCATTACCTCTTTCACTGGCATCATCAACAAGTACAATTTCTTCCAGCATGTGCCGTGGTGACCGGTTTATCACACTATGAACAGTTCGTAGAAGTGTGCTCCAAGCCTCATTGTGAAAAACAATGACAACACTTGTTGTGGGAAGGTTGTCTGCATACACCTTTGTTTTACAACTGTTAACCAAAAAAAAAAAAAGAGCATTTGTAATGATCAAGTTAGGACTGCAAGTTTGAAGTTTATTTCTTAGTAAATCCATGCAACAATTTATGACAAATCAACACTATGTGAATATCCCAAGTGTGACAAAAGGAGGAAGAAGTGCACAAATTAATATTTCCACATTAAAAAAAAATCCTTACATTCGTGTATACATCCAGTATTTCACCCTACCACTCAGAAAGGGAACCTTCATGGAGTAACCAGTACTTGAGATGACAGACGTCCACCCTGCTATCACATACAGCTAACAGTAGAGTATTTATTCCTGCTACTTGGATATGCAGCTCTTCACAGAACAAATATGCTAACTCAAGGTGCTAATTTAAGTCTGCATTCCCTCAGAGGGCAAGGGGTAACCCTAGTACTATTACAGGGACAGAGGGGGAAAAGGGATAAGAAATGCACAAGGTAAGAAATGGCAAACTTGAAAGAGATTGCGTAAATAAAGAATATATAACAAACTAGAAAAACGTAATTCATAATCGTATGAGAAAAAATTGTAGGTACATTTTATGTTTGTAACGTCATTTCAACAGAAGAGCTTTTATTAGATTCCAACTCATTACATACAGTCATTCAAAAGCAATCTGTTATAAATACTATTAAAATAGGTTAAGAAGTATCACCTGTGGCCCTAATTGAGAGCCTGAGAAGTAAAGAGTGCATATCTTCAACCAAAAGTATAAAAACAATACTGAAGGAACAACCTGTCAATACAGGATTGTGGTGTCAGCATCTATTCCCACCCTTCGGAAGAACTGGTGACACCATGAACACAAACCAAAAGAGGCTCACAGCATGAATATTTTATTTGCTTGCTAACTTGGTTAGCCAGAGAGCCTGAAGCAAGAGCAGTTCTCATAACACACAGGCATTCTGGCTCTACAGTAGTGACAAAAACCCTCAGTGAGCCTAGATCCCAGATAAGATGAGGTATAATTTAAAGTCCAAGTACAATTTAGGAAGCATCTCAAAGAGCTTCTGTGCAATCATGCTTCCCCTTCTGAGAATTGAAACACCAGTATCTTTGAAACAGGCACTATCTGTCCTCAATATTAGACTTGTCTACAATCACAGATGACTTTAATTATTCATTACAATGAAGCAAGTGTCAAAATCTTTAGAGAAAACACTCATATCCCCGTTCTTTTTTATTTGATTCATGCATAAAGAAAATTTGTGAAGAATGTCAACTGACAAAGTATTATTTCTGTGGCATCACTTGAAAAATAAAATAGCTTTTGGCAAAGATGCCTTGAATTTCAGATGGCATATTCTACATGAGCCAAATATTCTTTCATTTTTCACTTGTTTGGCCCATTATGTTGCTCTAAAACCAAACCATCAATATTTTACTCCTTCTACAGCACCGCTCCCTAGACCAGAAAATGAGGTATCTAAGTGTTGACCTTCAGCCTTAGTAGAAACGTAAATCTTCCAGTTGATCCTATAGTTTTTAACAGAGTATTTGCAGAAAAGCTGACAAATCTGTTTGCTGTATTCCATAAGAAGCCATAACATCTCATTCAACAGCACTATCTTCCTGAGGTGGCCAAAAGCTTTGTCATTGCAATACTACATTTTGGATCTTCAGCCTTGCCTATCTTGGTTTTATGGAAGATTTACTTTACTGAATTCCATACGAATGAACTGGTACAAAAAAAAAAAAAAAAAAGCCAGCCACAGACAAGTACATTCATAAAACATTACACTGTCTTTGGTATAAAGACATCAGAATCTTTAAGATCCATCTTTGAAAGGAAACCTTTTATCCCTAATATGCCTGAAAGGCATACAGAAGGTTGATGAGAAACCCCTCTCAAGCATGTCCAGTGTCTGCGACCTATAGAAGCTGAACATTGCTGCATCCATAACAAGTCTTGCCTATTGTCAACCACAGCGACCTGCCCTTTCTGGAGTAACAGTTTAAGAGTGACCTATGCTGCCCTGTCTACTAAAATTTAGAGACTCTTACAAGCAGCAACACAAGTTTGTTTCATAACAGTATTCCTTTCAACTGCCTCTCTATACACACTTAGTCAATATACCTGTATAAATATTTGCGACTAGATAACAAAAAAGTAGTTTTTAATTTTGAAATTATTGCCATACGCTACTTTCCCCAGGAACATACTGCTGCAAAACACAAAACAGAAGGAACAGTTAACCCAGAGCATCAGCCCTCTATGTAAAACCCACATTTTATCTTGAGTACCAAACCTTTAAATTAAGAATCCTTTTCATCTTTCATCTGAAAACAAATTACCCCAGGAAGGGACTTCTACTAAATTTAAAATGCAGAATTTGTTTCAACCAACAGATAAGCAACATTAGTAGCAGAACATAACCATCAAGGGTATGACACACAGGGCATGAATTAAGGGAAATTTGAATTTCAATCCACTACTAATACATTACGTTCCTTTAGTTGGATCATGCCTCAAATAGTTTTAAAATTGAGTGCATAATATCAGGAAGGCATACCATCTCCAGTAATTTAATGAAGACTCCAAACAGCAGCTGAGAATATCTACTTCACCTGAAATACATCATCCTTTCCTTAATCTATGGCAAGCATCAGGCAAATTCTTGGCTAATGCAACTCCATATATTATTTAGATTGTGGAAACTCCCCAGAAATATTTAGATATTTTAAATGCAAGCAATGACTTATTACCTTATTACTTAAAGGTTCAGAAGAAGAATAGGACAGACTATTTCAATATGACCAAGAAAAAATTTCAATATGACCAAGAAAAAAGTGTTGACATACACTTTCCAATGAAGAAAACAGTGAAGATTTTCTTTATTCCATATCAAGTTTCCTTTTCAGAACTGGAATCACCAGCTTCAGCCTCATTAAGTGTCTATTCCTCGCTAATGTTTCATTTGTTGCTCTCAGGTAATGAGAAAATGAAAGTGGATAAATCTCGTTTCCTAACTCATTCTCCATGATCTTTCATGTCCCATCAAAATCAGACTTGAGATAAAAATGAAGTTTGAGGTTTTTTTTGTTTTTTGTTTTGTTTTTTTTTTTAAATAAAGGAGCCACAGGACACAGATAAGACGATAAGACTCAGGCCTGATTTCTGAACAATGCACATACATAGGCATTGTTCACAGTATTTCACCTTTTTTTTTTTTTTAATGTTGTGTCATATATTCAGAATGCTTTGGCCCACTGTTTACTCCTAGGCTTGCATTTCCTTAAGAGCAAAGGAGTGTTTCTGGTTCCAAATCCTTCACTCACCTAGATTTATGTCTAACGTGTTAAAAGCAAAAGAAGGATGACAGATCACAGCATATCTGTGGACAACACTGCTAACAAGCAACAACAGCAAAAGTAAGATTAGTTTAACGCCCTACAGCCTAATTTCAAAATTTTAAACTCATTACAGGAGTTTCTAAAGTGGAAGGTCAGAAGCAATTATCATTTATGCTTTTCTTCTGTACCATTTTTTTTTTAATGAAGATGGTAATTGAATCATACACAGAAGCTCCGTACATTTTAGACAGGGAGGTGCATATAAAAGAAAACCTCCAGAAATATATTGTTTAGTGTACTGTGTGTAGCCACTTCATAACAACCTGAAAGAATCTGAAAACCCCTGAATAAACTGTTTACCCTTTTCTCTTTCAGTTCAGGCTATAAACAGTCTGTGGGAGGCACTGCAAAAAAATAACCTCAAAAAGACAAGTATTATTTGAATAGAATTGCCTTACTTTAGTCATTAAATCTCCAATTTTAAACTCTCTTTAACCATAAACTTGCAAGGAAAGAACTTCCAATTCCTATTAATCAGAATATTAAAATTTCCATCCCTTCTGACAAGATAACTTTGGTCAAGAAATAAACACCACTATAATACTCTGAGAAGTTGCATATCCTAAGTCTACAGTTGAAGCTTCTAGCTATTGGTTAAAAATGACAGCCAACATGAAGGACACCTCTGTTAGAAGAACTAACTGTATATAGTTTTGGAAGGTGGTCTTCTTCAATCTTTATAAAGAAATACCTAGTATACAAAAATCTACAGTTTGCTAACATTTAATTTACCCAGCCAACAACAAAAAAAATTCTCTAAACTTAAAATGTGGAATAAAAGATTTTAAAAGGAAAAACAAAAAAGGAACAACAATTTTATCTTCGAGTAAGTGCAAAATGGAGCATTCAGAGTACTTCAAGACCTTATGAAATGCAAGTTTTCCAAAGCATCTAAACAGCATTCATGATGCTATTCACGACTGCAGATGAGCACCTCATTGTTACCAGGTCCGCCAAAGCTGGTACCGAAGTAGTAAGTGCCACCAGCAGCAAGATTCCAGACATCTCAGCTTACCGCTTATTATTCTCTTCTATACCTTTTGAGTATCAGCAATGCCTGAGCCTTCAAGATGCTAAGAACTAGGGCAAGCACATTCATTTTACGTTACCTACATCACCACAACCATTTGCTCTCAAGCCTAAATTACAACTAACAGAACTGGAACTCTTATCTCATGTTAGTGAAGGAATGAGGAAATCGTACTTAACCATTACTGAAACAGAAGTAATCTACAGGAGGATCTTAAACAATCCCTCATTTGAATTCCTAGGAAGTGAAATTCTTCTGATAACCATCCTGGTCTGCTTAGTGCCCAAGACCAACGAGGCCTACCCTTCATTGTCCTAATATCACCTCTTTCAACTTACTGTTGAGATTTTCAGAGAAACTTAGACATTAGCTTAGAAACACAACACTGCAACCAACTCATGATAATATCTGGTATTTTATCAATACTATAATACTGTATTCATAGAATATAATTTTGAGGAATTATTCTTACAACTCAGAGTGCTACGTGAAACACTGTCGTATCTTTGAAGTCATATTTACAATATTAGAAGCAATCCATTTGCACACCCTTTGAAATCATGCTAAATCTTTTCTGAAAGTAATGTAATAAAATTGGATTTGATATGAGATATCTAAGATCTATCAGTATATTTCATAAGCCGAAGAACTGTCAAAAAAATCTGCAAACACAGTAGAGATCTTGTTGGAAATCAATTATATACTACCATGATGTCTCTACAGAAGGAGACTATGAGGACATAAAAACAAACATAAAAACAAAAATTCAGTAGATAAGCAATACCAAAGCCACAATTCGGACTATGTGACATCAATTTTACACCTAGACTCCACAAGCCTTCCAAGGGAAGAAGGCACAAACAATACAGTAATTTACAATGGCTCAGAAATATTAGCAACAGTTAAAACACCTGTGCAACCCTTGTTTTCCAAACCCAGCACAACCCAAGCAAAAGCCTATCAATGAAAGGCAGAGCTGGAATGCAAGCACAAGTATCTGCTGTGCACTTCACAGCTCAGATGGGAAATCACACTAGAGCTCAGACATACAGTTCGTATGTGCAGTATGCTAATACAATACAAATGCATATTTGAAAGGAACAACAGAAGGGAGTGAGGGGAAATGTACTTAGTCATCTTACAGATGTAGTCCAAGCTTTTATCTTGCACAGCACAAACAACGCTTAAAAATAAAAGCTGCAGTTACGAATAAAACGCATCTCAGAACTTAAATATGAGAAAGGAAAACTGCATTAGAGCTGAGGTTTTAAGGAAATGCTGTACAACAGTGCCTAGAATAAACCTGTTTAATAATAGTGATACAGTATAAAAAGCATAATCTTTAGTATTACAATGTACTCTGGGAAGTATGCATAAGTATCTGAAGGCCTGAAAATAAACTATTGAGGATATTGAAGTTAATGCTAGATCACTAGAGAAGAAAATACAAACTCCTGTCATAAAACCTCAGGCTTTGATTAATAATGGCCCCATCATACTGCAGTGCTGTGAATCTACCAGCACTGAGTTGTTTACCTGCTGGTAGTTGCCCATCTGCCTAAATTTATAGTTTGCAACAAGTTAAGGCAACAAAGCTGAGGCACAGGCCTGCCCAATGCGAACACTACTCACTCCTTAAGTCACAGGTGAAAACATGCTGGAAATAAAACTGAGTCACCCTGAAGCTGCTGATGCTCACACATTTCTGGCAGAGAATAACATCTCTCTAAGCAGAGGTGGTGGAAAGTGCCAAAACACTGCATCAACAACCACCAGCATTCAAAGCAAGTGATGCTTTTCTGGTAAACAGTGACTTAAGTCTTTCCCATACATCAGCAGCCTTACGACATCATCACAAAGAAGAGCATTAGTAAATCTGCTTCCAACACAAATTTTTAGAATAACCGACTGTGACTAAAGACAACTAAGAAGGACAAAGTTAATATTAACAGGAAACAACACAGCAAAAAGGGTTAAAAGCAGTATTTCTGAGTAAGACGGGAATTGCTGACCAAGAGAATGTGCCACAGCTCTTTGTATCAAACACACCCTGAGTACAACCACAGTTCTAACCTGCAGCTGCACAAAGAGAAAGTGCTGTGCAGAAGTTTGCAACAAAACCTCACACTACAGAGGAAAGCTGCTTCTTCCAATCAGATCAGAACAACTTGTTTTAAAAAGAGCTCTTCACTTCTATAATACATATCACAACTCCAATTAATCTGTCTAAACTGATGACCTGAATGCCAGTAATTCTTATTTAAGCACTTCCATCCAGCCTGCTTAAGTGCCTTGCCTTCAATAGCATTGCATAATTTACTTGCCACCCTTTCTCTGCTTTCAAAGATTTGTACATAAGAAAGGCTGTATTATCTCATGATTCAAGCAGAACTCTTCTTTAGATCCTGGAAACAAAATCCAGAATGGTCCTTAAAACCACTGTGGTTACAGAATTCAAGCAGACGTTCACAGAAGTAATTACCTACAATTGAGTGTTGTTCTCATCAAAGTTACCACAGGAAAGTACTTTTTGAAGTAAGGAAGAAGAGAGTTCTGTCCTCAAAGATGGAAATAAACTAAGTTCTCCAGCCATGTTATTTTCCATACTTAACCTACCAACTAGAATAAAGTTCGTGACATGGCTGCTCATCCAAAAATGGAAAATAACTGAGTGGGTCAAATCTTTGTGTCAGTGTGCACACACCTACATAACTGCGTGTGTGTCTATGCCTACAGACAAAGACAAGAATTTGCAGGAAGCACGCTCGTTTTTGAAGAGACAACTTTTTCTTTCTAGGAGAAGGATTTATGGCCGATTTCTTCCAACGTGAACATTTCAAACTGCTGATTCTATACGAAGCCAATAACAACCTAAATGAAAACAAAAGCCAGACGAAAAATGCAAAAAAAAAAAAAGTATCTGCTTTGAAAAACAACTGTTAAAACTTCAGTGCCTCACAAGCTTTCAGACTTACAGTGCGACATTGATAAATTTACACTGCTTTTCAAGGGATCAGTAGATCTCCTTTGCAGATGCCACACTGATTAATAGCCTGGATTTCTAGTTTGTAACATGAACATAACGTTGAACAAACTTCTGTAGTCTTCCACCATCATCCTGACAACTTAGCTCTTTTTTATTACCTTTTCCTATCACCGTGACCCAAGCTAAATGAGTAACAAACTACACCAAGAATATCACAATTCATGAACCTATTTAAATCCCCATGATTTTATGAGGATTTTTGCACACGCTTCCCACTGCAAAGTTTCTCTGCCCTGTATTCCACCCAAATAGCTGCAGCCCACAACTGCACCCTAAGCAATAATCTCCCCTTTCAACTCCACAGTTCCAACCCATCCCCCTCTTCACAGCAGATGAGGCAATCACAACAGCTGCTGGGTGTCACTGTTGCTTCCATATGCTGACCAACAAACCCACTCCCCCAGCCCCGGGGAATGCAAACCTCCACTCAGCCACTGAGCTGCAAGGCCACATAACTGTTGTATCAGCATCAACAGAAGCAGTGCTGAGATTTTTGGCTGCACCCAATTATACAATATACAATTTACACCTGATAATATACAACGCAAAGCTACTCCCTTGGCTCTTCTCCTGAATTAAAATCATTAGAGAGAGCACTTCTTCACAAAGCTCGTAACAGCCAAGACTTCAAGTGCTCCCACTAAAAAGCAAATATATATAAAATTTAATATATTGAGTTCCAACAGCTTGCTGTTGCATGTATGCCTTCAGTAGTTTTACCTTTAATAGGTATATACAAACAGATTATTTTCCTCACACAACAGCTGTGTAAATTTTAGGAATTTGCATCATCTTATGATTCAACTGCAGTACCAAAGCATACAGGCCAACTGCTGCAGTCAGGTTCTTAATTTCTTCAAACAAGAATTCTGGTATGTTCTCACTCAAATATTTCAGGCTTAAAATGGACAAATTTTTAAACCTTAAGTTCGAACAGCAAGTTGCAGTCTCAGAACTGAAAGTGGAGTCACCATCCCTGGCAGTGTTCAAGAGGCGTCTGGATGAGGAGCTGTGAGATCTGGTTTAGTAGCTTGTGGTAGCAGTGGTAATGTGAAGACGGCTGGACTAGATGATCTTATAGGTCGTTTCCAACCTTGTGATTCTATGATTCTATGAATGGCCTGGTTGAATATTATGGGGATATCTGCTTCTTCATTTTCTAAGTTGTTGAAGCCAAACTTTGTATGAATTTAAACCTAGTTCATTCAAATACGTAAGTCCATCTGGCTAAAAAGTGATTACACACTAACACCATCTGCATCACTGCTCCTACAGTACAGATAGCTTGAGAGAAGGACAGGCAATATGCAGGATTTAAGAGAGATATAGTAAGGTGTCCCATACGCTTAATTCTGGTTACATTTCACCAAATCTGGAATAAATGAAAAGGAAGGTATTTTATGCCAAACTGTACGGAAGATGTAGCTTTGGAGAAAGGGCGTGAAGGTACCCAAAGCTCTCCACATCCCTCCCTGCTTCTGGGGAAGCCCAGCATCTTTCCAAGAGATCTCAGCCTACACTATAAAATATCCCAGCGGAAGTTCCAGTGGTGACCAGTGCTTAACGCTGAACAACTCTGTGCTGCCCAGATATGCCTCCATTGCTTCCAGCCTGGATCACCTGGGCCTGGAAAAGTAGTGATTTTTGCACACTCTTTTCTAGAGCACAGAGGTCAGCACTGGGATTAAACTCTCATGCCAAGGACCCAAATGTCTCCATAAATGTTCTGTATGTTCCACAGATCTTTAAGATTTGTAAGACTACAGCCTGAAAACCTCAGTCTTTGTACACAGTACTCATTCTTTGGTTTCCAAAGCAGCTTCAAAATCACCTCAAATAGAGCTGAGATCAAACATAAGCCACGTAACACCACACAAAGTTCATGCATTTAACCGCACCACTTTCCAGCCTGATCACTCAACTAAAACAGACAGGCACAGCTAAGTGCACGTTTTAGTCACTGGCACCTATTTCAGTTGTTGCGTTCTCATCTTCAGCAAAATCAAGACAGGACTCTTGTGCTCCTCATCACCCAACATTTTACTGTCACGTCAAACCTACAGCTGCACACTTTCCTGGCAAGTGTGACTCAAATCCCACTTTGATACTGATTCACAGACCAGACTAAAACACGCTTACAAGAAACTGAAAACCAGTCTGCTGTCCCCAGCTGCTGGCTCCTCCACGTCAACATCCCTCCAGAGGCTGTGACCCCGGCATTTATATTAATTAAAATAGCATGCTTCAATGTAGATTCATGGAAATATCCAAGTTTAAAAATATTACTACTTTTCTGTTGTTTGTTTTTGTCGTCGTTTCTCTGTTAACCCACCAGAAGCCTAAGTAGAACATTTACTCTTGCAGACACAGAAGATTACCAATTCATTTGTATCTCAGTGATTTTAAAGGCATTTATTTGCCTCAGTAATTTGGTGACAAGTAGTAAAAATAACTATCAACTTATAAATAAGATTAGGGCACAGCTCAGCAGAACTCAGAATTTGTGCAGACATCTGATACAGAGGAGTTCCACTAAGCTGGACAAGCATCCAGAAGCTAAGACCAATTACATATTCTTTTTTCATTAAGAAACAAAGTTTCTTGGCCAAAACAAACCTGCTTCCCCATGTGGATTATGCACTGAGATGAAACAATGAACACCCAGATGCAGAAGCACAAGACAGAAAACAGAATCTGTACAGGTAAGAGCTGCTTATGGCTGTGAGGGATTGAGCAGTGGACTCTGGTGGGACTAGAAATCAGTGTCAACAATAACAGAGATTCCCTTGGTAGCTGCTCTCTGTTCGACAGAATCATAGAATGGCCCAGGTTGAAAAGGATGATCACCGAGTTTCAATCCCCCAGCTATGTGCAGGGTTGCCAGCCACTAGACTACCCAGAGCCACATCCAGCCTGGCCCTGAATGCCTCCAGGGATGGGGCATCCACAACCTCCTTGGGAACCTGTTCCAGTGCGTCACCACCCTCTGACATAAGCATTAAATACATGAGCAAACTGGCCTGCCTTGGCACACCTAACTTCAGTATCTTTACAAAGATTACTAATTGTTTGGCAATCCTTTAACATCCTTATTGCATGAGGATGCAATACTCACTGATGCTGGCAAAGAATTATCAAACTTGGAACAGTCACATCTTCCTCCTATATCACATTAAAGGAAGCAACCCACGAAACTCAAGAAGATGTTCAACACAGTTGAATAACTCAGCTTGAGAATATCCCACTTCTTCAAGACTTGGCTAAAAGGAGTGGTGGCAGCTGTTCTGTAAGCACACTGCTGTGGTGAGGCATGGTTAGAAATCAGCCACTCTCCTCCTCCAGAACTACTTCCATATTAGCAGGGATACAGACAGAATAAGTTACAGCAGAAGCAATTCCACAAACACAGCAGAAAGTACTTCTGACCATGTGAATATTTTGATTAAACAGATAAATATTTTTGTAAGACATAACATTTGGGCATCCTTATAGTTTTTGCAATTCTGAAAACAGCTAGAGTACTGGAAACTTTAACAATCCCCAACTTCTTAACTCGCTTGACCTTGAGGAATACATACTGGGAAGACCATGAAAAGAACTGACCATTTCTCTGTCAAAATCTACTAAAAATACGCACACGACGTGGATATTGGCTGTTTACAACAACAGAAAATAGAGCTTTGCCCTGAGACCTTGCCAATGATTTTACGCTAAGATTTCATTCTTATACAGAAAGTACTGCAATCCATTTGTTGTCCATCCAAATGGAAGAGGTGAACAAATGTAATGCAACTGAATTTATAACTCACATCTTAGTGCAAAACACAGTAACTGCAGCATGTGGCCATGCATACAAGGAAAGTGATTAGAGCTGAACCTAATTTTAAGATTGCAATTTGACTTCTCTGCAAAAGGTTGAATGATGCTTAAATAATACGATTGTAATCATTTATAACAATTTCTCTTTCCATTTTTGGTTAATTCAAGGTCTAGACTTCAAAGACTATAATCAAGTCAGTGTTTCAGATCCACAAGTACGGAATGTGTTTCCTTAACTTTGTACTTACACTGCAGAAACGGCACAAAACATACAAGCAAGTTTTCCAATATGAATGCTGATAAACAGATGTTATTTAATTTCCTCCTTAGTTCCAAGATAATCATGAACGATTACCCGTGTTTACCTTCCAAATTAACCAGCTGCTGTAACTATCATTTCCCTAAAGTTTTGATAATTCATTCCATTTAGTTCTCCCCAAAAACAAACAAAAAAACACTAAACCATACTGAAATCATCACAAATTAGCATTCCAGCTGTGACAAAGTCTCCAAAGAATCTGATGATACTCCTTGCTGCTAAAACAAGATTAGAACGTTAACGAGAAGTTCTCACCCCCTGTAAGTTGCCATTTTACAAAGAAAATTTCTTATCATATAGCAGACATCATACAAGGCATCATATACGTGAAACTCCACAAACACCAAGAGATCCACTGCCAAATTCTAACAGTCACGATCAGAGCAATAATGTGAAGCAAGAAAAAAAAACACAAAAAAACCCACAGATCTCCCAGTTTCAAAAGGAAACCCTACAAGTTTATGCTTTACTATTCTCTGTACCATGAAACGGGCAAGTAATGACCAGTAAATTTGACTAATAGTATAACTAAAAATCAACAGAAAGTTGCACTGGTTCTAACTCAGGAGACTTGTTTTTTTCAAATCCACCTCAATTAGTAAAAACACCAGCACACTATGGAACGCACACACTACACAGAATCACTCAAATCATTGCTCCAGGCAAAGTTACGTATAAAGCAGCTATTTATCACCCATTAAAAACGAAAAGTGGTCAGAGCCCCATCTCAATCCTAATATCATCTTGAAAGGTAGGAAGTGAAAAACAAATTAATCCAGCATCTAAGCCTTGTGTATACAGAAGCGATAGCTGACCTTCAAAAGAAATAGATTTCCCATAGCACATAATTCTTGAAGAAGAATGCAGATAACTGATGGGCAAAATCTTATTTCACAAGCTCTGTTTCACTTCCTAAGTAAAAGGGGCTTGAGGTGGAGAAGCCATCAGCTACCTGTTCAGATCAGCCCTAAGAGAGTAAAGTAATCTTAGTTTTATTTAAAACAAAGCTATGATTTCCTTTTTCATTATGACTCAAATAGCTTTGAAAGAATCAATATTTCAGAGGTGAGATCAAAAATAAACTAGATAGATATTAGCAAACACTATAATGCAAGCTAAATGAGGCTTTGAACATTTCATTAGGCAAGAACTGTTTAAAGTATTTATTTCTCATCATCATATCTTTTCCATTTCATACAACGTAGAACTTCAGTCTGCCTCATTAAAAGTAAATCATGAAGTTTGCAAAGCAGATATTTCTTCTTGAAACACCAGTTTTTAAGTGAACTTTATTTTCACTCAGATTAATTTTTATTTCCTGAACAGCATTCATACTTGTAATCAGACTCATTGTCAAATAACACTGCAGGAAACTGGTCTCTGCTCTTAAAGCTAATTCTACCTAAGTACTATACATACAGGACTCTCCACTTATATACAGCTTTTAATACAACACATATTACTTACCCTTCTAACCGGACATCAGGTAAAGATCTGTTGAGTGCAATCATTTCACTTGCCATTAAGTTAAACTGGTTTATTTTAAACATTTCTTTCATTTTTTCTTGCTCCTCTTTTGGAATGACCACAGGCTTCCCCATCTCTCCAGGTCCTTCATGTGGTTTTTGTATGGGTTCTGGAACTAAAAACAAATAAAATGTTAGTAACTATTTCTATGTTTGTTTATTTATATTTTATTTTGCACATTGGACTGTTCTTGCTTTAAAACGGAGTTCTAAAAACACCAGGTTTTGTAATGAAAACAAATCTTTGTAGCTGGAAGTTTAATGGAAGTAGTCAAATGCTGCTCTCAGAATTACCATTCATTTGGAAAAAAAACCCAACAATTACGTATCTACCCATCATCATGTCATCATGCTCTGGAACAACAGATATTTATGCAACTGAGTACTCAATCTTAACAAAAACTATTGTTTAAAACAAAGAAAACTGAATTTCAATTATCTGACCAAACTGATGAGGGAGAAAAAGGAGAAGAACAGGGATTAAAATTTTTGACTTTTTAATTTTTTTAATTTATTTTAAATAAAAACATGTAACAAGGTTATTTGTTAAAAGTTCTTTACAAGCATTCATTCACTTTTCTCCTGACTGTTATAACATTCAAATATTGAATTTGGGTTATATTCCTACAAACTTAGTACAAACTTTAATAAATACTAATTTAAGTCCTAAATTGAAGACCAGGACATTTTCATAATTAAGTCACCCTTTAAAAAATGTCCAAGACTTCCACCCTTGTTGAAACACTGAAGACATAACATATAAACACACTAATACTTGAAATACATATCTATCTATATATGTACACACACACACACACCAATAAGTGAAACGAGTTGCTGGTTTGCATTTAGCATTAACCTTGTTACAGCCATAATATGTTCCATATGAGGTATTTTCTTTTTCAATTATCTCAAGCAACTGCACTAAAGCAATAGCTGATAGCAGAGAAAATCCTCCAACCACAGCGGTGTTTTCTTCATACCACGTTCCCTATGACTGTAAGCTGAGCTATATAATACTAGAAGTTGCCAGCTAAGCAACTGTAAATGAAAAGTGAAAGAATCAGTATATGTCCAAGTATATCCAAAGCAGGCTGGATTTAGGCATGTGCTTTAACCATGCTCTAAATCAAGTCAGCTGTTTTGCCCCCATACTTAAGAAAGTACAGCTTGAACTTAATTGGTACAAAAGCATCCGAACTTGCTGATTTGCAACTGTGTAAAATCTTGAACTAGAACTTGTGCGTTCTTAGATGGTAATTAAGATAAAATAATAACATAAAATTAGGCAATTATGTAGGCTTCATAAAAACAATGTGAGTTACATTATCATCACTGCATTTTTAATAAATTAAATTTACAGCACTCAGTTATTTTCTGTTTAGATGAATCTATATGACTGTTTAATAGACTCAAAATCCATTAGAATATTGTTATATAAGAATGTTTTAATAAGGTGATGGGAGAATGGTTGGACTAGATGATCTTGTAGGTTCTTTCCAACCTCGTGATTCTATGATTCTACAATTCTGTGAAAAGCTTCTCACTAATGAGCCTCAATTCAGCTGTTTTTCTCAACAGCAAGAACTGCAGTTAGTGAAGAAAATATTCACCTTCATTTACCGTTCCACATTTAGTGCAGTTTGCAAAAAATAACTGGTATAAATACAATACAATATCAGACACAGCAGGTGAAGCTCCTAATTTAAGGAGCTAGTATCTTATGCCATCAATACCAAGGTGGAAGATTTTTCCTCCAAGGCACCTTAGAGCACGGTTTTAACTCCCATTCAGGAAAATAAACTCCTTTTATTTTCTGTATTAAAAAGCTGACCTGGTGCTTGACCAGGTTGCCCAGGGCCTTGAATACCTCCAGGGATGGAGTACCCACAGCCTCTCTGGGCAGCCTGTTCCAGCACCTCACTAGTCACTCTTTAAAGAAACACCCTTTACTCCAATCTAAACCTTCCCTCTTTAAGCTTAAAACCATTCTCCCCGCTGAAACACATACTGAACATTTAAAATAATTTTAGACAACCATATTTTAAACATTACTTCATCAGATAACTTACCATCTCCAGCAGGCAGTCCTCGCTCTTTCTTCTCATCACATTTGTTGCATTCACTGAAGTAGAGCAATAGAAACATATCCAGAAGGACCCAAACCAAAGAGGTGGCAAGGACCACCTTGCAATATGCAAATTTTTTCATGGCACTTTAAGTCAAATACAAAAATAAAAAAAAGTATAAATAAAAATATCAACAGGTTGTATTAATCCAGTTTGAGAGACCACGTTCTGTGTCTGTAAAAGAAAAAAGAAAGAAGTCACAAAAAGTTAAAAAGTTACCTGAGGACAGCAACTAAAAGCAGAAGATTTTACTAAGTTTTAAAGGTAATCTAAGTTAATTCTTAGATATTGTATGTATCAAACTGAATTTTCTGGGACAACTGAAGCAACAGTACTGCAATCTTTTACTACAGCAACACTCATCACACAAAACATTAAAATGAGTAACCAAAACACAGTTCTCTGCTGAGTCACTAGAAAAGAGTTTAAGCATCTTAGAAAGAAAACAAAAAAATTAAAGGAACCCTCTGGATCCTCAGGAAATCAGAACAATCTACATGATTTAGAAACAGGAACATCTTAACAAGCAGTGTAACAATCAGGGCTAACCAAAGCCACAGGCCAACACTGCTCATCCATCTCCTTTCATACCTTAATTGTAAAGGCAAATAATTCTGGCAAAACAAAATAAACCACCTTTTTAATAAAATAAACTAAAATAAAGCAAAGTCAATAAAGTACACAGAAACCATTTATTAGGCAAAGCTAAACACTTCAGTGGACACTTAAAAATTACTTTCAATTACAGACCAAACTTTTATGCATTTTTCAACATGTATATATTAAGATTTTATTTTGTCCTACTCAAACTACAAGCAAAGTTTGTCACAAAAGCTGCTATTTTCATGACTGACAATTTTTCTATTTTTGAAGGCGACTGGGAAGACATTAATACTTTATACAAAGAACTGCAGAAATATCTGTAATTAACTACTTGGTGATAAAGTAGGAGATGAGATAACCACCAGAAAACACTGAATTATACACGTTAAGAAGGTGTTGTTTTTTTCCCCCCGTAGATACAAGGACTACCCTGAACTCTGGATCGCAGAGTTGCACTAGAAAGTGTTATGCAACTATCAGTGTGGTTATCAGCAACAGTGAAAGAAAATATTGTTATGTATTTGTAAGATGAAAAGAGAACAAAAAAAAAGATAAATCATTTTGCCATTACACAATACCTGCTTTCTCACCTTGAGTAGGCATGAACATCCTATCTTGCCACATCAAAAAGAATAAAGAAGTATTAGAAAAGACAAATGATAAGAGCAAAGAGATGAAGGCTACAAGGAAGAGCAACATTAGAAGACGTAAGTGATCAGACTAGTATTCTTCCAGGCTGGAATTGAGGTAACCTAAACTAGGTAGCAGGTCTATAGAAATCAACAGTTGCATGAGAATGGTAAACACCAACTCTCATCTGTTTCTTTCAATAAATACTAGGAGGAATAATAGACAAGTGACTTCAGCAGCAAGGGCCTAAACACCAAAAAGAAGGTAGGAAATAGAACTCCCTGCCACAGCTTAGTGCCAGCACTGCAAGCCTATTTATCAGCTACTAAATACAAAGTCTTCACCCCTAGATCAGGCGCGCTCTCTCTTAAAATCAATGCATGTGTTAGGAGAGAAGTGAGGAAATATTATTGTAAGTTCCCCTATTCTCCTCCCTATACAAACACTATCAACCACTTTCAGAAACAAAATAATGTACAGACAAACTGTGACTACTATGTCAGACATATTGTGACTACTTACACAGTCTACAGAATAGTCATCATCTTTTGCCCTGCTCTGGGACACCACAGAAATGGTCTGGAAGGAAAATAAAGTTTCTTTGCTACCTTAAAGCAAAGATAACAAATGCTAGTTGAAACAAACATGCTTTAAAGAAAAGAAAATAAATTATTAGTCTCAGACTATGAAAAGATACTCAATTACAAAAGAAAGCAGAAAACACATAGGAGCCAAGGGTTTATGCATTCTCAAATTAGCAAGACATCAGGAATAACATCAACAACCCCAGGCAGCGCTATAGGCTTGGGGCGGAGTGGCTGGAGGACTGTGTGGAGGAAACGGACCTGGGGGTGTTGATTGATGCTCGGCTGAACATGAGCTGACAGTGTGCCCGGGTGGCCAAGAAGGCTAACGGCATCCTGGCTTGCATCAAAAACAGTGTTACTAGCAGGAATAGGGAGGTAATTGTCCCCCTGTACTCTGCACTGGTGAGGCCGCACCTCGAGTATTGTGTTCAGTTTTGGGCCCCTCATTGCAAGAAAGACATTGAGGCCCTGGAACGTGTTCAGAGGAGGGCTACGAAGCTGGTGAGGGGCCTGGAGCACAGGCCTTATGAGGAGCGGCTGAAGGAGCTGGGATTGTTCAGCCCGGAGAAGAGGAGGCTCAGGGGAGACCTTATAGCTCTCTATAACTTCCTGAAGGGAGGTTGTGGTGAGCTAGGGGTCGGCCTCTTCTCTCGTGTAGACAGTAATAGAACTAGAGGCAATGGTTTCAAACTGCGCCAGGGGAGATTCAGGCTGGACATTAGGAAATATTACTTCTCGGAAAGGGTGGTCAGGCACTGGAATGCACTGCCCAAGGAGGTGGTGGAGTCACCGAACATGGGAGTGTTCAAGAGACGTTTGGATGTTGTGTTGAGGGATAGGATTTAGCTGGGGAGTATTGGTGATGGTTGGACTGGATGATCTTTTAGGTCTTTTCCAACCTTGATAATTCTGTGATTCTGTGAATAGGACTCTATCTAGATATTCTGTCCATTCTGTCCAATCAGATAAGGTATTTTGCAAAGCTTAAAATGGCACTATATCTGCCTTTACTGCAAGAAAAAAAAAAATCCTGAGTTGAATGAAACGTCAAAAAGGCACTCTGAGTTCTCTGAATCCTTTAAGGAAGTTATTAGAAGAGACATCGGTGCAAAGTTCAACACACACTCGGTAGCGTAGCTCTGCGCCTTCCCTGTATCTTTAACAGAGGTTCTCATCACTTTGTGCAGTTTACCACCTCAGGAGATAAGTGTGCAGTCAAACTGCAATGTTTGAAAGCATTTCTGTTCTGTTGACCAAAATAATTCAAGTCAGAAAGAACCAGGGAGTGCCATCTATTCCGATCTCCTACTCAGCATGGTAAACGATGAATTTAGGCGGAATCGCAGTTAAACAGAGCAGCCCAGGAGTCTCGCTGAAGCAGCTGCACTCATCAGACCTGAGCTATGAATCTGACAGACTGATTTTTAAGAACATCAGCAAAAGAAAGCCTGAAAATAACAGATACTTTATTCAGTGGGATGACAGCCCTAGTGACAATGAAAAGGTTGAAAAACTCAGTAATGTTTTAGCCTGGTCTCCTTTGTTATTGGTGAGGTCTACTACTGGGTGCCTCAGATCTCAGTCCAGTGGCCGCCTATGGGAGTTAAACTTCATATACAGTGCAGATACTGAGTCAGGGATCCCTTAAGCCGCTTAAGACGTGCAGCTCCAGTGGCATCAAATGGGAGGCATCTGACGGCACCGAAGGAGTGGACTGATCTCATAGGAGAGCCACACTGCCATTTCAAAGGTCTCAGTGATCCAAAGAATTACATCAGGATCAGGAAGAAAGCTACTGTCAAGAACAAGGAGGATCTAGACAAATACTCTCAGAATCCACGTCCACACAAAGAACAAAAGAGCCATTCACCAACAGCATGACGTATGTTGTATTTGACTGGCTTGGCAGCTTGCTTTAAGGAGATAACTGACTTCAGAGGCAAGGGAAGAGCTGTGAAAGTTTTTTTTATCTCAATTTAAACAAGAGCCATGACAGTCTTTCAGAAACTCTGTCAGAAGTCGGAACACAAGAAATATAGATTAGAATCTTCTTCAAGAGAGAGGGAAGACACCTGATCCTTTTGGACCTGTTTTGAGAAGAGAGCTGTACAAGATAACTTCCAGCCATCCCCTCCAAACTCAATTACTCTATGATTCTAACAAGGTTAATCAAGGCTTTGTGCCATAATGGCAGGAGATAATCCCAAGAGATGCTGAGTTCACAGCCTCTCTGAATAATGGTTCAGCGTTTGACTGACTTTGTGGTGAAATACTCTTCCTTTAGGACAAAGTGGATCCTCCATTGTTTTAGTTTATAATTACTATCTCATCCCCCCCCGCCATGCACCTCAGAAAAGAAATGAGCTCTGCCTTCTCAGTAGCCTTCCTACGAGCAAGAGAAGATTATTTAGTCTTCCTGAAATAACTTCTTATCAATTCAAAATCAATTCAAAAAGGCTCTGTTCCCTCAAATTTTCCTTCACATTCTCACCAGATCCTGTCACGCCAGTGGTCTTCGGTTGAGTCTACCTAGGAACAGATGGGGAAAGGGAAGAGTGCTCAAAACTTGATGTAGCACTTAAGACGTGGCTAGCGGAAAAATATGTGCAGTCACATGACAAACTAGATTGAGAAGAAGAAGTGCAGTAGATACAGAGTTACCAACCTCTAGATCCAGAACCACACCAGATAGCAGAGGACCCCATCCATCCTTCTTAGCAGGGTTACTCTCAAGGAGTTATTCTCCCTGTTTGTGTACATAGCTGGCATTACCTTGACCCATGTGCAAAACCTCGCACTTTGCTTTGTTGAACCTCACTGGGTTCAAAAGCCCCGCAGGGGCTTGTACAATTTAAGCAAGTAATCACAGCAATAATACCAAAATGCATAGGTTTAATAATTGCATTTGCTACTGAGTAATCCAATAAACTGAAGCATTTTGAAAAAGCAAGCGTTATTCCTCCATTCAAAGCACTGCGTAATAGATAGCAAACTTTTATGACACAGAAGTAAGCTAACAGGACTATTAAAAACACCTTAGAAAGAATAGAAAATTCTTGATGAGCTACAACTTCTAAGTGAAAGTAGAAATACTAGGTACATACAAGGCTTGTTACTTCTGAAGGTCAAGCGTGTTTCCATCCCACAAAATCCAGAATATATTTGACAGCATTGGAAAAGGTCAGCTTTAAAACTACTGCTTGTGTAGTGCATTGTTTCACTTTACCACCTGTTTTCCCAACACAGTTGGCCTGAGAAAAAATGTTTAGTCTTTTCAGTATGATGCATGACTATTCAGTCATTTTTAGCTTTGAACCAACTTAATTGTTGTTTATACTAGCGAACAGTTCCCAACAGAACCGTTTGTAACAGAGACTCGGCTGAGGACCTCATTGCCCTTATTGAACTAAAATGGGATTCTGGACTAGCTGCAGCATCTAAGCCAATTAAAAGCTGATCTAAAGTTGGACTTACAAACTTTCAGATATGAATAAACATTACCTGGCACAAAGTAAAGGCTCATCAAAATCATAACAATGTAACATATTTCTAAAAGTGTTAATATCAATTTAAACCATATAGAAAGTGATCAAGTGAACAGCTTATGAGGAAAGACTGACAGCTACACTGAATTTAATTTTTGGCTTCTCAGTCTATTTAATTATGAAGGAGAAAAGACTGGTATACTCCAGGCAACACAATACATTAGGCTTATGTAAGAGTTTTTGAGGAAAAATTATATATAAAAAAAAAAAGAACCAAAATGCAAACTGCCAGCACAACCACTCTTTAAAACTCCATGTATACAAACTATTAATGAGGTCTATGCAGTTGAGTGCTTCTGTGTTTAAAAACAAAAGCAACGCTAACAAAGGCTACAACTAGGGTTTCTGGATTACTCTTGCTGTGCTAATACATTTTCTACTTTGTTACTGGTCCATTGTCTACAAATGGGCCAGTCTGAGGACAAAGTGTTACCTAGTGTCAATACTATAAAAAAAAACAAAAAACATTCAGATCAAAGGGCCAGCCCATCACCCATGGAAAACAGGTCCATGTAGAGAAAAAGTCATCTTCACAGAAGGATAAAAGCATCTGGTAAATTTCATGAGGAACAAAAAATGATGAGATTGACAATGCTAGAGGAGGGCTGTTTATGAGGGTGGATAGTACAGAACAAGGGGGAATGGCCTGGGGGTTGAGATGGGAGGTTTAGGAGGAAGTTTTTCACACAGAGGATGGTGACACACTGGAACAGGTTGCCCAGGGAGGTTGTGGATGCCCCATCCCTGGAGGCATTCAAGGCCAGGCTGGATGTGGCTCTGGGCAGCCTGGGCTGGTGGTTGGCGACCCTGCACATAGCAGGGGGGTTGAAACTAGGTGATCATTGTGGTCCTTTTCAACCCAGGTCATTCTATGATTCTATGATCTCCCTACAGCACACACAAAGATCTCATCAGCAGGCTACTCTTGTTTGTTTGATGGATTTTTGAAAGGTTTGAGCATTCAAGAGTCAATTCTTCAGTACAGTTCAACAGCAGCAAGTTTTAAAACAAGTGATGAGAGGAAACAGACCTTACTTATCTGAGCAGTAAGAGAACATTCCTTTAAAAAAAATACATCTACTGCTCAAAAATCTGAGAAACGTAGCTCAGCATAAAATGAAGTCCTATTCTTGCTCTGCATAGAAACATTACGCAACAAGAGCAGGAAAACGGAACGGATTATACCTAAAATGGACTATTAACAATTGAGATTACCTAATCTAATACAACTTGGATGGCATCTGTAATCCCTTCAGTAGGATCCTGAAATAACTGTCATGTCAAATTTTAAAGTATGATAGCAGAAGTCAGGTAGTATGTGAGTATCACATGTAATAACCAATATTCTGGAACAGGCAGAAACACAAGAATATTCAGAAAGACAGGAATTTGTCTAGATTTATATTCTCCCTACAGATGGGTTGAGGATAACATAATAGATTATTCATGGAAGTCCTCAAACTGAAGCCTTTGAAAGGCTTTCTTAACTTACTTTTCTCCCTGCCAACAGGTGTTTGCTATACTGTCTTTAAGCCTCATCTTGCAGAAAAAAATTGCAAAAGACAAGGTTTCAAAGGACCAGATGAACAATATTTTAATCAGATCAAAGTTGAAAGCCAGTAAATCAACTTTTAGAGTTGCATTCTTTTCCACAAGCTTTGGTGAACAAGAAAAAGAAGAATACATTCGGTTCTGAGACAAAAATATTCCCTTTTCAGAACATGACTGTAAATATCACTAGAGCTCAAGAGGATTGCTAAAATTTGGAAATCAGTAATGCAATATAAGTACTAAGACTACTGCTGTCATATGAACAGCAGAGAGACACTAAACTCCTACTTCCATGGTTTTAATGTAGCTTTCAAATGACTGAGGCAACAATTGCAATTCTTCTGTCTGCTCTCCACCATGAAGGAAAATTAACTAAAAATAGACAGATGTATTCAGAAACCCTTCACAAATTTCCATTCTCTCTTCAACTGCTCTGCAATTTAAAAGTGCATTTCTATTATACTGAGTGAACAGCCAGCATATGTTTCTTAATATGCCAATATTGGCATATTCTTAATATTTCTTAATATGCCAATACTACACAAATATACATATGCATATCTTTCTTACATTAGGGCCTCAAACATTAGGAGTACATCATTAATTCAATTTAATCACAACACATAACAGCATGAATACACAGACTTATTGTACCTGGAAGGTCATAACAGTAACATTTTGCACAGGAATTCAGCTATTAGATATGATAGCACCGGCAAGTTAAGTTCAAAGCACAGTCGTTCAGATCTCTCCCTTCTTACATTAAGCAGCAGATAAAGCCTTTTCTGACAGCCTCAGAAGAGGCAGCCCTTTTAGAAAGGCAGGCTTATAAGCCAACACAGTTGTTCCTTTTCCTGAAACAACCATAGTCTTAAATTGGGCTTCCGACAGCTTAGAAGCTGACAAAGGGAAAACATCCCTCTTCAGAGCCATAGCTTCTTCACATGCACTCTCTAGGAGGGCTACCAAATGCGCTTGACTTAAGAGTAACAGCCAGAGGATACAGGCAGTATTTTCATCAGTGAGTACTGCAGGCAGCATGAAGACAGTAATACATTCACAAGTGAAAAGCTTTTGTTATCAACAGCAGCAAGTAAGGATGTTCATGCCAGCACTAGCAATGCATAAAGCTCATAAATCCCTGACAGACAACAATTAATGTCTGAGGTGCATCAGTAAGATCATCAGTAAGCTTTCCACTCCCCATACAGAGGCCTAGAAGGCTAAGGTAGGACTTTTTTCTTTATTTTTGGAAGACTCACAGTTGGTGACCTAGTTATAAACTACAAACTGAGCTATAAACTGACCCCAGTTATTGGTAAGTCTCCAAAAGACAGTGGCTGGTCTTCCAACCCCAAACCTACAGGACCGGTAGAGGAAAACAGAGTCCACATCAGCACAGGTGCTGCTCTAGGTGACCACTTCCATTTCCTTCAGAAAAACAACTCTGTCATGTGGGCTATATACCCAGTAAGTTCACTACTACTCAGAATTATTAAAAACTAAGTGATTTTACCTTGACTTCCAGAGCTAAATGCAGACTCCAAGGTTATTTTCAGAAATGAAAAGCTGAAGTACTCAACATTTGTATTACGCAGCTGCGGTTTCACAGTGGTAGAGAAGGCCGTTAGTATACTCATCACTTGCAGTTTGTTACAAAGACATGTAAACACTCCATATATTTTAGATCCTCAGGCTTGTGACATGATGTAAGACAGCATGAAGTCTTCAAGCCAGAAGTAGCATCACTTGGCCTTCACTAACACCAAATGCACACAAGCACTGAAGAATTTCTAATAACCAAGAAGTCACACACTCCAAAGCGACCTTTTAAATCTGCAAGTGCGAAATGAGCTATAAGCAGAATTAACAAGCTGACAGGACACTTTTTAAAGTTAAAATTCTTGCTTAAACAACAACAAAATAAAATCGCTATTGAGAACAATCTTCTTAAAGAAGAGAAATCACATGCAAAAGATTAGATTATATGGCAGCAAAAACAACTGGAAGTTGTTCCATGTTCTCAAGACTCCTATCTTCCATTTTCCTTTATGGTGTTTCTGCAGTCTGGAAAAATCAAACTTTCTACCAAGAGTTGTTTAAAGTTCTACATTAAAGAGTCAAGCTAAATTCAGTTTTTACCAGCTGAGACTGAGCTAAAGTGAATACTATCCTTATCAGATCACTCTTCACACAGACGTGTCAAATACTCAATAGAATTTCCTGCAAATTATTTTCTTCAGTCTGCACATGTGAGTTAAAAATACCAGGTAATATTTGCTTCTGAAGTATTCTGTGGAAATGTGCCGAGATTCTTCTCGACACCAACAGACAATGCAGAAAGGAATTTACATTATATCCTGCTACAATTATAGAAGCTACAAAGGAAGTAAAATAGAGGACCAAGTAAAGTGTCAGTAAAGAAGAATCACAAAATCCAAGGGGAAATCTTGGACTAATCAGAAGTCAGAACTCTGTTACATATTTTTAAAAGATGGTCGAAGACCTAAGCAGCCTATGAACAATCAAGTGAACAAATGTTTCACAAGACATTCTTGAAGTTATCTTCATAGGTGAGAAGTTAAATCCTGCGAGCCAAGTCTCAAACGTTCTAAAATATCCAGTCCCCATATGGCATCTGATTGTTTATATATGTATAAAAAAACAAAGCCAGAGTGGAATAAAATTGTTCATTACTTCTTCAAAAGCTTTTAAAGATTGCATAAAATCACATAAGCAAATAGTCCTCATTAAGGATAAATCACTAACAGCCAAGAACTTGGATGAAAGATAAGCAGTCAGCTGATCAGACCAAAAGATTATAGATTTCTGGAAAGACAGGATAAAATGCAAAGGACAGAATTAACTGCCTTTATGGGACTAACTCCCGAAACCTCTAACCTTCAAAGCTTTCTGTTGCAGATTAACAATCCATAAGGAGAATCAGAATAAATACAAAATATAATTGAAGAACATTTTTTCTCTACATGCATTATTTGTGGAAAATAATAAAAAACTTGTAAGTCTTCTAAAACAAAGGAAGGTTTGAAAACTATATAAAGAAAAATGCTGGGGTAACATCCTAGAGAAACCATCTGACTCCTGCCTAGAATAACTGTAGAACTTGCTGACAAATCAAATGCATGCAGATATGAAGTTAAGAAGTGCAGCAGAATTAGAGAGAACAGTTCTCCACAAAAAAAAAAAAAAACCTCTGAAGAAAATGCTTTAAAGATTAAAAAAAAAAGCGTTTCTCTTTCTCTAGACAGAAAATCGGACCAGAAGTGGCAAAAAGAAAAGCTAGAATTGTCCAATTTTGTGATACATTCATGAAATCATTGCAGTGCTTCTCAAGAAGCCTGTCAACCCACTGATACAGACACATGCAAATATAGATTCTACACAGAAACCAAATGGTTGTATTTTTGCAGACAGGTCCACGCAGCTGCCAAGCACACATTAGTGAACACAAAGTCTTTTCCACACCATACAGCTGTTCCCTCAGCAGGTAACTTCTGATGCCAATAACGGTTTTAGATAACAGGCAAGTATTGCATTGAAGTTAAGATGCTACTCATTTGCTCTTCCCTTTTCCTCTTACTCTTTTTTTTCTTAATAATTCTGCCTTCCCAGAGATTTCTAGGAACACACAGCATGTTATCTCTGAGGATTAAGTTCTTCATTTCCCCTGTTAAGCCAAGCAGAGGTACACACAGCATAGAAAGGCTAACAGTGAGATTTTCTTCAAGAACTCACGAAATTGTACTGGTTAAGTGTTTCTGAAGTAGACAATCTTTGTACCTTGGGGTCCTACTTTGTACAGTACAACAAGAAGAACTGTCAGCAAAATAGGCAGACTGACAAAGCAGAGTTCCGGAAAGCTTTAAAATTCAGAGTTATTTTTACCTTGGAGAGGGAAAGAAGAAACCAAAAAGAAATGGCCCGAGGATTTTGCATTATATCCTGATACAGCAATGGACCCTATCCAGGACTAGAGTTTCTTTGTCCCCACAGTATCTTGGTCTACTGCACACAGACTGATATATCTAAGGGATCAGAACATAACCTCCATAACTCAGACTTCTGGTAAGCCAGAGAGCTTTATTTGCTGAAGAACTTGTGAACCCTAACAGTATAAAGAAATTTATAGATGTATCGGTACTGTCCATATTCAACTGTTGTAAAGGCTAGTTTGAAGTTAGGGGATGTTTACATAACAGAATTCTACTCTCTCTCTCCTTTCCACAGCATCTTCCCATACAACATTCAAGCAAGCAAACAGTCTTTATCCCTCAAGCAGGCAGGAGCTCTGACCAATTCTTCTTCCTGCAAGCAGACACCCTCTTTCCCTCACTGCTCTTTCAGCTACATCTCCTAGGCTGCTACCATACAAAAAAGGATGAAGTAGAGTCAGAACAAAAAAGCGGTCTTCTCTTGCTGCCACAATTGAGATTGTTTAACATGAGAAAGAGGGAGAAAGAAGAGAAAGAATGGAGTTAAGACTCTACTCCTCTAAGAAATATACAGCTGCCCATACGATTAAAAAAAAAACCCTAACCATACAGTACTCACCTATCAAATGAACACGGCTTTTCTTAAGGGCTCATGTAAGTAATTATAAATCATACAATCATAGGATTGCTCATGTTGGAAAAGACCTTAAAGATCATCGAGCCCAACCACAACCTGACCATACTACCCTAATTCTAACAAGCCTCCACTAAATCATGTCCCTGAGCACCACATCCAAACAGTTTTTAAACACATCCAGGGATGGTGACCCTCAACCACCTCCCTGGGGAGCCTAAATGATGACTCTAGCTAACAATACTGCAACTGACCATTGGCATGTGCCTAGCTCATTGTAAGTTACCAGTAGGCATAACTTCTGCAGTCTCAATAAGTGCAAAGGAGAGAATCCTGATAGGGCCATGTCATATGCTAGTCCAAATGCTAATAAATCAACCAGTTTTTGCATTAGTAGTCCCTACGAACATGAATATGTGAAAAGCTCAACGCATAGACAAAAAAAGCCCAACAGAGCAGCAATGAAAGACTGAGAGAAGCTTGATGGCAAATACAATACAGAGCTAGACAGTAGAGTCAAATCACTTTTAATTGTAGAATATAGAGATTACAGAGAAAAAGAAAATTGGGACTAGGAAGGACAAGAAATTCAGTCTAGTAATCTCACTGTGAACAGCTTTCTCATCCCTCCCCAGATATAGTAAATAACCTCAGTGAAAAAACAAAGCAGAACATGTTTAGACATCAAAACTTCAATTGCCAAAATTTCCAGACAAACTAAATGCTGGCCACAATGAGATCTCCCATATCACTATTTTAAACCTCTCTACATTCATTAGAGTAGTATTTCCAAGCAAATAAGCAAAACAAATAAGTAAAATATCCACTAGTTAAAATCAATTTGCTGAAACTTAAAACCACAAAATACTAACATTTAGACCAAGAGCATGCTGAATTTAAATCCAGACAAGCATAACAAAATGTGTTTTTTGGTTTCAGAAAGAATATCCAACACTCTGAGCACTTCTTTATAAAAAGATAACATTATCAATGAAGGGAAAAATAACAAGCAAGAGGCCTACATCAAACATGGATATTGTATTTGAAGAAGCTCTTGGGTAGCACTGCTAAGATGCTCCAACCATCTGTAGGAGAAATTCCAGCTTGGTAATCCAAGGGTTAAATAGGTCTATTGAGGAATGCAGCATAACACAATGAGGAATCCACTGAGGAATACAGTGGAATCGTTTTGCAAATTCAGCTATAATTTAATTGGGGACTACAGTATTTGAGTAATGCAATTATTTCATACTTAATTTGTAACTTAAATAAAATCATAATTGTATAGTCTCTTTCAAAATTCTATGTTCCAATTTTTTTGAAATTACTTTACAGTAACTTTTCTTAGAAATTTCTTCTTCCCTAAATAAACTAGAATATTTTCAAACAGGAAAGACCAGGGGTGCTTGAGAAGGCTGTGTAAGTGCTTACTGTGGTCAAAGATTCACCAACAGGGCAGCCTCCTGCTTTGAGAAAAAGTTATGCTACAATGCAATAACATAAACCAGGGAACTGATACAACAGAAAAACAATCAAGAACAGTTGTGGTTTGTCAACCACATCAGTTCACCAATACTTTCCTAGACCAAAGAATGCAGAACAATCAAGTATTGTCCAACAGCATCTATTTCCACACAAATGTGTTACCTGACTGAACTCACCACCAGAGCCAACAGCCACAGAGCAGTCGACTAGGCTACAGGAAAAGTAACAGCAGGGAAGCTTCTGCTAAAAACACCATGATAAAATACAGAAATAAAAGCTAGAATCCACCTTTTTGTTGTTCTTGATGCTGACTTTCTATTCTGAGTAGCTAACACTACTTAGCAGTGTTAGGAATTAATTTTGAACAGATTTCACTCCCTCTCCTAAACTGTTTAAGACATACGTTTGAAGGAATTAATTTAAGATATTTGAGAATTTAAGATTTTTTTGACCCATACCAAATATGTTATGAAGTTCTATAGAGATTCCCTTAATCCTGAAACAAGCCCTTCCCTTTTTGTCCCACCAGACCTGAACTGCAAAGCTGACCCAAATGAGTTCTTTGGATTAAATCTGTGAAAATCAACCTTATGAAAGTTGCCAAACGGTTTGTAGGAAGGAAAAAAAGGATGCTTTAAGGAAACTGACTGTAGGAAAAAATAAACAACAAAACCAAACAGGCTTAGTCGCTGTTCACAATGATAATTATGTTTCTGTTAGAAGCTATGGCCCAGAAGTTCTATGTTTGAAGACCGATCTGAATTCTGACTCACTGACCTAGATCTCTTCTCAAGATTTCACACTAATGAAGTAGAATGTAAGAGAACTGAAGATGCAGTGCTTTATTCAGATGTAGAATTTTTCTCTACTAGCAGAGAATAGTAACTGATAAACTAGTCTTGGGTAAATAGTTAAAGAAATTAATTGTTTTCAGACAACTGAACTGGTCCCCAGGGACCTAAGCCAGTAGAAAAATAAGAAATACATAATGGCAACTTAGCAGTATACATGCAATCTCCTCACTCTATGACGCATCCAAAATGGACAAACGTTACCGAAGTGTCAAAAATTCCTGGATCTCGTTTCATACTAACCTCCTCTGCAGGTTTACAGCCATCTGGATGGTCCACAAGCACTGGTGGTGAAATCCCACTGCACTGCAGTCAAGCGCTTGCGGTAGGAACCATAGAGTGGCGAAGTGATCTAGGTCATTCTGACATGAACACAGAACCACAGGTCTTCCATCCAAAAGGTCTTAAGGCTGTCCTAGAGAAGAACAGAAATTCAGATAAGTTCCAAATTCAATTCTGGCAGAGCTTGAGCTAAAAGCGGAAGGTCACGGAAGCTTTCCAACTATTTAAGACTTCAAAATCTAAATTTTTGTACAAGGAACGAAGAGCCAAAAGACTGCTGCTAAAAAGAGCCTGCGAGGAAAACAACATATGCAGGGTAGAGTGGAGAGGTGGAACAAGTCATCAACATTTTGTAGCCTTTCAGATGATATGATTTGAGTAGGAGGACTGCCTGTCCTCCTAAATAAGCAGTTATCTATTTTTGAGTTCTATATATGTCGCCCTCTATCCAATCATGAACACTTAGCACAGCAAACTGGGAATTGTTCTCAAAAAGGCTAGAAAACAGCCTCTTCATGGCACACATTTACACAAGCAGCTCCCTAGCAAATCTCTCGTTTGCGCTACATTTTTCCAGCTATATTTTAACTCAGAGATGTAGTTTTTCTTACACTCTTTCATCTCTCACCCACAATTAAAACATTAGAATTCATAATGACAGCTTGGGAAGAGAGAGAGAGCATTATTAATCCACACAGCCCTGATCCTTACAAACTAATACATTTTCAAACGTATCTTAGAACGTGACACCTGAAAAATGATGTCTGAGGCTTTCCAAGCGTTAGAATTTTAGCACTACTGAAAGAAGCAATTCCCTCCAATCTCCTCCTTTACTCAGTTAATACAGCAATGTCTGAAGAACACTCTAAGCAGTTGAAAAGTAAACAAAGCATCTCAACAGATGCAAGAAAGAAAATTTTCCAGTTTTTAATGCAACTGTAACTTGTCTGCGCTTAGGTAATAATTGCCATGTATTATGAGCTTATTTGTTGTATTATATATGAACCTACTAAGTTATTTCATCTGTTTAAACTGATAGCTCACTTGCATTGCCAATTCCAATGCAAAAACGTATACAACAGAGAAGAAAATTAAGATGCTAGCACTACGTTAACATGACAGCATGGATGAAATACTTGATAAGATAAGCTAAGATTGGCAATAAAAGATGTTTGTCAACTGCTGAATCGAAAACATCATTACTTTACCTGCTTCAATATAGGGATAATACTTAACTGTTTCGTTTTTTTCTTTTTTTTTTTTTGCGTATCAAAGCAGAAAAAACAAATACTTCAATTCATAGTTTTTCTCTGAATTTGAGAATAAATTACCAAAACATTGGTAATATTCCTATTCTATCAGTGTGCATTTAAGTAAGTCTATATTCACAAAAGGTGCATGCAGTCTAAAGTTTGACAAGAAATGGCTCAGGATCTTCCATGACTTTTATTTTTTAAATAAATGGGGAAAAATAAAAATAAAAAAGGGGAAGTTTCAAAGGGCCAGAAGAATAAGGGCTTACAAGACGACCCAAGGCACACCCAGCAGGACACTCAATGCCTGACTGCTGTTTTTCTAGAAGTATTAAGATATCATGACACAAGCTTAAAGGCTTTTCTTTGAGGTACAAAAATACTAATTCAATCAATTATTCTTTCTACACATATATTTCCTAAATCTCCAGAAAAATTTACTGTGCCTACAGCCTTCTTGAAGTTCAATGGCCAAAACTTATCCAGCACCTTCCCATAAGCAAAACAGCAGGAAGTTCTGCCCTACAGATTACACCACATTTTATTCAGGCCAATACACACGCACCCCCTTGTCTTTATAAGCAATGCCACATCATGAATTCATAACCCACAGCTTGTCCTAGACTGGGGTGGATGACTGGCTGGAAGGAACTGCTTCAACAGTTTTCCCTCTTCTATGTTAATTTTTCCTAAACACGAAACATTTCACTTATTCTACTGATCACAGCCTACCCTTTCAAGCTATTTTTTCCACTCTAGATTCTTTGGTATTGCCATCTCAACTTCAGATGCACCCACATTTATTCTCAAATGACAGTTGTCCTGAAATTTCATTATCCAGTTCATGAACATGAACAATAACTGAAACAACTACTAAAAGAAAGCCCATAGAATATTCTCTCCCTTATGAAAGTGAACCACTGAAAAACAATACTAGCTTCTGCTAACCTAATGATTTCACACACTTCTTAAAATAGCTTTTTTTTTTTTAAACATCTAGGCTACATTTCCTCAGCTTGCTCTTTCAGAGTATTACATGTGGCTTTCTCTAGTCCACAAGCTTCCTGTTGCAGATGAAGTTAGGTTGGTTTGATTGTGCCTCTGAGCTTCACAGCAAGGCTTTGAAATTTGCTTCCCTAAATTGCACAAAGAGAAGACTGTCTTACCTGCAATGTAAAGAGAAATCAAGCTGAAGCTGCACTGTGCCTTTTTGTTTCCTTGATGTAAAATCTAAGTAATCAGGAAGCAGAGACGATCTATACACACTATTGATGTAGACAGGCAAGTGGGTTAGGAATCATGGACGACAGAAAATGCAGGTAATGCATCCAGCACCACAGTGGTTAGGACTACTTACATTAGGGTACCAGATACGTAGCAGCATAACACGGCGTGGAACTCAACAACTTAAACGAAAGTTTTGCTTCAAATCCTGCATACAAGTAGTCTACAGACTTAAAATGAAGTTCTTCGAGTATCTTCAGCATTTGGAAAAAAAAACAACAAAACAGCAACCAAGCAGCTCCTGCCTGAAAGAAATCCTCACATTACATTCAAGTATTTAACAGAAGCAACCAATGACACACACAAAACCAGAGCATACAACGCATGCACCATGGCTTTATTCTATAATTCTCCATGGTTATACTTAATGTAGCATGAGAAATTATTGTTTCCACTAAAAAAGGCTCATTCAATAGATTTAAACATTCTTCTTGCACATAATTTTTCAAAAAATGATTCACTGGCATCATTTTCATTATAATCAGCAAATAACAAATAAATGTATGTTTTCAAGAGGTGTAAAGTACATGCTGCTATCGTGCTATCTATCTCCCCAGAACTTACAAGAAATTGTCAAGGAAGCAGTCACTTCAATCAGGCTGACACCTGAAGCAATGCCTTTGCTTTCCTTGGCTGTCATCAGTAGGCTGTTCACCAACAAAGCAGTCATTCTGGCAAGCACAGCCTTGCAAATAGCACAGCAACGCCCTCCTCTCACAGGCCCTCTCTCTTCTGTTGTTTGAGGACACTGCCTCAAAGCAACTTGAACCAGCCCACGGTTTTTTCTTAAAGTAAATATTATTTTTTATAAGTCAACTGGAAAATACACTCCCATCCTCAATCAAAACTACAGCAACACTCATTTTCACTTTGCTGAGAGTACTACACTCTTGGAAAGCACAAGTAAAAAAAAAAAGCAGGACAATCTACTGTTCTCAGCAGCGAACTCTCTGCTATCACACTCACTGTCATTACTAGCAAATCTCTCTGGACCTGAAGATATTTTCATAGCTGTAACAGTACTGACTCAGAATTGTGTAACTTTGAAAAGCTATCACAGCTGCTCTCCAAAAAGCCCAAGAAGAAACAAACTACGTTCACGACAGGAGCAGCACTACAGCTTGTGGGGTTGGCGGAAGATTTTCTTAACTTTCAGGACAACAAAGGCCAGCAAACCGATGAGCACAGACGGTTTATTTTGACAGCACTGCTGTATACGAGCCTTAAGCACAGCGCATCAGTGGCCCTGCAGCATGCTTACTCTCAGCAGGATCAGGAACAAAGAGCCGTGTGTTGGCTGCGGGGAGCTGGCAGCCCCTCTGCACCTTCCCTTGCTCACCGGGAACACTGCCTGCGTTGTTCACATGCTGCAAATCCACCAGCAAATCCCGAGTCGTATGGGGGACGCGGGACACAGCACACGACACAAAGGGCACCTCTACTCCCTCAGCTGACAGAGCATTCACTGGGGACGAACAGAAGAGCGAGGAAATACAATTTACAGTGAACCTGCTCTCACTGTGCTCAGGTGGGACTAGCAGCAGATGGCTGACTGACATTACAGACAACACACTTCTTGCAGACCGACTCTGGACCTCAGCAGCAACTGCTTTGCCACAGGAGTCACAAGAATCTCATGAGACGGGGTTTAAATTGCAGGTGGTGCTGTGTGGAGCCAGGAACTGGACTTGATGATCATTATGGGCCCATTCTAACCTAGGATATTCCACAGTTCTACAACACGAGCAAATGCCAAATTTACGCAGTGCTTCTCAACATTTACACAGGATCTCAATACCATATTTTCCCACAAAGAGTACTAGGCAGTACGGTCCCCAGTGTAAAACCACTGCTTCACACATCTAAATTGTCTGCATAGATGCTGAGAAATCATTCCCCCCAGCACTCTGACTTAAAAGACAAGTCTACTTTCTTAACCTTAATTGCGAGAGAAATATTAATATTAAAGAGTACTCACTCTACATCATGTTATTTATGACTATACACACAGTTACGAAAGGCTGTTTATATATTTACTAACTTAGGAACCAAATCTAACTACAGAAAGACTCATGAGAGAATACTTCCTATTTCACTTACAAGATGTAATTAGAAGTTGTGAAAGGGAAAACAGTATTCTTGTCCAGGGCTTTATGAAGCTCTGTATTATCACACATTGGAATGTTAGCCCCTGAGGATGTCATGGAAATATTAGTCATCTGTTCAAGAGGTGAACAGGCAGATTGTTACTCCAAGGTCCAAAACAGCACAACTGCTTATTAGGACTTTAACTCAAGGAACAGTAAGTTTACAGAACATATAAGTAAATCTCGAGGGGGAAAAAAAAAAATCATCTGTGAGAAATTTCTGTGCACAGAGCACAGAAATAGTGCAGACTCCTCCCTACAAAAAGGTCCAGGCCATGGATCCAGTCCTCTGAGAAGTTTAGTGTTTCAGTGAAAGAAGTCATGTGGAAGGAAACATACGGGAGCGGAGAAGGAATGGCTTTCTGCCTTCCATCAGACTTTAAAAATTCCACTAAGACCGTCTGTCAGTGTCAACAGCAGCAGTCTACGTGCCCTAAAACAACAAACTGCTTAAGTGAGCATATGTCTTCATACACATAAACACCAATCCTCCCACAGAAACTCCAGTTCCGAATATCTTCATCTGTCTCCCAGCAAAGTTCTCCCGCATGCAGTACTATCAGAAATTTGGCTGAGCCAACAAACAAATATCACTTCCCATTTGCAAAGCAGGGAGATCACTTTAGAAGAAATAGATTGCTTCCGTTCTTCCACACACAAGCAGGCAAACATTTACTGGCTTCAGGTGAGACAAAGGTCCCTTTTTCAGGAAGTTCTGTTTACCACAAAGGAACGCAGGAAACATTATGTTATCGTGCTTCGAAAACAATGGATGCACTGAGCAACACTGATCAGAGCTTCTTGTCTGTCCATCTCTGTGCAGCCAGTAACAGGTAGCTGCAGCTGAACACTGGGAGCCATTAGCTATTAACACTGTCATCACAAGGACAAGGAAACAGCAACGACAAACCCATGAAGTAGCCCTTCTAAAAAAAGCACTGTTGTTTCAATGCAGCCTTTGGCAGTGCTGCAATCCAGCACGCAGTTTCCCAAAATCGTGCTGCAAACCTTTAAGTTCCTTCCTAGAAGTAGTCCATTTCCCTCTGTTTACTAACTGCTGAGTTAGCCAGCTGTCTGCGGTGCCTCTCTCATTCTTATATTTTTAATATGTGCACAAACCCAAGGCATGCTTCAGTAACCAGGAAGAAAAGTGTGCAGTTTACGTACACATCATGCTGACAATCAAGAAACAGGAACACTAAAAATCAGCACAGCTCAAGGAAAGCAACAGTATGTCCCACTGTCCCCAAGCACTTCTCACACACTGCTACACCTAGACACAAGTTAAAGCCAATTTAACATAGAGATGAACTGCAGTCCAGAAACATTTACAATCTATGTCACAACCAAAGGAGGGGAAAGAACAGCCAGGTAAAGGAAGAGGAAAGACTGCTCACTTCAGCAGCAGCTTCTTCAGTTCTGCAATCTGCCATTGCTACTGAATTACATTTAAGCAAGGTTGTTGCTTGCTAATTCTCCCCTGTTTTCTCCAATTCTTTGTTTTCCAGTTACTCTGATTTCCACCGTGATTTAAATGCCCTTTAGCAGCTGCTATGGACCAGAAACACGGTGAATTACATCACAGCAGCAAGAGGGAAGGATTACTGATCTGTTACCTGGTAGACTGCTTCAGATTCTGAGAAACTTTCACTGCTAGCAATCGTCAGCAGCTGTTCTGACAAACCCAACCACTCTGCATTTTCCGTAACTGCAAAGCCATCAGTTGTATAAACACTTGATTCACCAACACACTGGGCTTGTTCAAGGCTAAGGAATATTTTTTGTTTGAACGTTCTGTGAATGGGTGCAACAGGAACAACCCATGTAGAAACTTGTCCTGGACTACAGCAAAAGACAGGCTGCAATGTGAAAGCATGCAGGGTGTCTAAGTTTCAAATCAGACCCCAAAACTGCGGTCACTCAAGATAAAATAACCAAAGTCCTGAGACTAGGTTGTAGGTACTAGGACAGGTACATGCTATTTCATATGGGAAGATGAGACGGAATGAACAATGACTTGCAGAAAAAATACACCTGAACGTTTGATAGCAGGTACGTTATACCACAGAACACCTCAGCAAGCACACAAATTAAAGACGACACTTCTTATAAATACAGCTAAATAAGAAACAATGTAAATACGGATGCTCTATGTCTGATCACTGTAGTGTTGTACTGTCTTAAACCACTTAGTCCAAAATGCTTAAGATGACATGAAGAAAAGCAAGCAGGACATACCCAAAAATTTTTACCTCCTCACAGAGCACCAAAACAAAGCCTTCCAACTCACTGGCATTTCAGGTCAGCAGTTAGACAAAAAAAAAAGATATACAAACCACTTCTTAACACTGGCTCACATGGAAACTATCAACTAACATTTTGGACACACCAGAAAATGTACTCCATTTTTTTTTTAAAGAGACTCAAATACAAATCATCATTAGTAACCAGAGAAGCAAAGCCAGCTGAAAAAGCTTTCTGAAGACCCTCATCTGCAACTGAAAATTTGAGGCTTGCAATTACCTCTCAGAAAGGCTCCCAACAAAACAGAAGTCTACTCATCAAAATACCTAGGCTGGATTTCCATGGTACAATGCATGAATATTTAGCCTTGAATTACTTGGATATAAAATTACTAAGAGCCAACTTCAGTAGCAGCTCAAGTGCTCTACCAGCTTCCAAAAAAAATAGCAAATGCTGAGGACAGTTATTTACTTTGCAAGCTGAAGTGTTCTACAAACCGAGTATACTCAAACCACTGATTTGTCAGCATTGTTCTCAGATGTGCATCAAAAAGTGTTCCGCACTTCAAAAAAGTAAGTTCTGAACAAACTCTAAATAAAAAGATGATGAAATATAACACTTTCAGCAATAGCTTTATCAACCTTCCATATCCTTAGGAAAAAAAAAAGGAATACAGAATGGAAAATTCAGCTATATTTTTATACCATTTTAACAACATTGTACTTATCAAGAACGAATGCAGCAAATAACTTTGCAGAAGACTAAAACTCAGTGATTCCTTCAGCACGCGCAACAAAAAACAAAAGTATTTAGAGAATGTGCCAGTTTAATTTCTTATATAATTACCCTGTCCGTCCGGTCTAGACTAACAAGTTCTATTTTGCTAAAGAGATGCCCTATCTTATCCAGATACATCAATCTCATCCCTCTCTTTGAAGGTTACTCCAGCCCACCCCAGTGCTGCAGCAACGCACCCCATGCTGTAAACCAAAGTGCAGGATATGCTGGTAGTACGTTTTATTGGAGCATGCAAGTCCCTCCTACCTCATGTAAAGACTCCACTGATATTTTCCTGAAAATTATAGCTAGCTTTAACCTGAATTACACCCAATTCTCCACTGTTTAGAGCAATTACTTCAATTCTTTGTTTGTTGCATTTCCAGAAAGCAAGCACTGAGAGGTGAAGAACATTTAGTCTTTTGTCAGTGAGTCATGAGGGGGCAAGAAAGGAGGTCAAACTGATTTTTTTTCTACTTCAAACTGGCTAGACAGGTTAAACATAACAGTCAAAATATTATCTACCAATAGGGAGATTCTCCTCACAGTCATTACTTCTATAGCCTATTAACAGCTCTGGGATTTGCAAATTCTTTTACTAATTAGTTTGCTGCACAACTGTAGCTGTCACTATTAGTCAATACAGCTAGCGAGATACCATTCATTTGGCCATTTAAGTTTTTTTTTAATTATTATTCTCAAGAGCAAGAAATCTATGCTTCACTCTCTTCCAGCTCTTCTGCTTTCCCTTCTTTACTGGTCCTCTGTTTCCTAGCTTCCATTCACTTATACTTGGAGCCGCTGCTTGTTCCCCTCAGGCAACACATTAAAATGGAGTCCCTCCAACAATGTTAAGCAGTTGCAGTAAACTAACAAGTTGAGCAGGGAGATGTCACTGCCTCTTTCACAATGCCCAGTGCAGAAACAGGAGATGGGACCCATAGGCTCATCAGTGGGATCTTCTCACAGCGCTCTCGCTTCCAAGCTGTTCAGATGCTATCAAAGTCTGTAACTGTGACTGCCCACTCTCCCATTAAAAAGTAGTAACATCACTTAGGACACCAAGCCCTAATTCCTCTCACTTCAAACATTTACTTGAGGCAATCTACTTTTTTGAGATAACCTTCAACAGAGCAGTGTGTACAAGTAGCTGCCACAGGTGAGAAGCAAGCCTACTGCAGCAAGGCATGTTTAACTGTAATGAAGGAAATGGTAGCACAGTGAATTGAACTTTGGTCACTTCTTTTCCTTGTGATATTCAGAAAAATCCAGATGATTATACTGCCTTAATTGCACCATCTTACGTACTTCACATGTATGAACAGTACATTAATCTTATCTTCATCTTGCCTACAGTACGCTTTCTTGCTGTTCTTTGCTTTGTTTCTTTTTTTTTTTCAAGAGAAGAACAACAGGAGATACCTACCAAACAGATACTGCATAAGCAAAATCTCTTTTCAAAGAGCAAAATCCAAACTAACCCCATTTAAATATACACATTTTCAGTAAGTTCATAAGAAAGCTATGAAAGCTCTGTGCTAGAGAGAAGAAACACTACCAACTATTCATTAACATAAGCCAAGTGACTTAAGTTGTAGGACCATATTCTTCTAGAGAACCTAGTCTGCAGCAGCAGCAGGCCGGCTTTGTAGGTTTTGTTGTAAATTTAAAAGGACCAGCTGCAGTAAAAACAGCAGCACACTGAAAAGTATCTTACGGAATGTTGATGCTTAGAAATAAATTAGTCCATCTGGAAGCAGCCCTTGCAAAAACAAGCTATCCTACCTTGCAAAAAGCAAAACTAGTGATCTTATCTGTCACAGCCATCAGCAATAACCTCACCATCTTGATGCTGGCCTTTAAGAGCTCTCTTTCATTCCCCAGTTCTCAAAACCTCCATTCCCCACACAATGCTACCGTCTCTCTCACATCTCTTAATTAACAGCTCAACAAGAGGTATCACATGCCACGGTTTGTTGTAAGGTTTACATATACCATCTGGTCAGCCTAAATGTAAAAGTATTCACTGGTGAACCACCAAGCCATGAAAAAACAAACAAGCAAAAAAAATGCCAGGCAACCCTCATGCTTACCCCATGGCCTCTGTAGAGACCATTAACGCTACTTTCTTCTGCATCAGTACCAATTTTCTCCAAATCCCTGCCAACTTGCTATCTGTGGGACTTTTGCCCTCTGACTGTGACTAAAAGCAGCCTAATAAACCAAGGGTAAGGGCCTGGGAGGGAAAACCAGTGAAGGGACTGAAGGTGAGATCAAAGTGCATCAAATGGCAACTCTTCTCCCACCAAAGACATTTTGATGCCGTGACAGGGCAAGCATTCATCAAGAACTACTGTTTGTTTTTACAAGGAATACTACAGAGCATGAAGTTACCTTATTAGACATGTGACAAGAAAAAAAGAGAAGTTGCAAGCAAAGAACTTACGCCCAGCCAACGCTAGTACAGGGCTAGGGAAACATTCCCTTCCATCATTTGAGGGCTATACACTTAATGCATATAGATGCAGCCAAAACAAGTACCTTCACATTTTTAAAAATCTTCTTCCTGTATTAAAGTTTGTTCTTTAATTCTCCCCTCTTGAAAGACCAACATCAGAAAACCAGCCCTTGTTGCCTGCATTTGTTTTCTCCAAAAGCCTTCATTTACAGTAAAGACTTTCAGACATACGGTTTTATGATATTAAGACTCTTCTGATTACCTTCCCAACCTATATACAGTAGACTTCGTAAGTTTTGAGAATTTTCAGTAATGTTGTTCTATAAAGATTCAACCTTTTATTTATAAATATTTTACTTTATTTCCCTCAGCTGAAACAGATAATCCCTATGGAAAAGGAAGATGATTCTTCAACAATTGTTTGCATAAGGCAGGCTAAAGTTTCTCCTGCTTTGCCCAAAAGCGATTGCTCAGCACACAAGTTTTGTGATGTCAAAGTAATCGCAGCAGTTCTAGCCAGCACCAAAGAGCCAAATTAATCCTTTTTCCTCCAAAAAGGAAGAGTGAGTCTTGGAATTACTTAAACAAAAGAGTTGAATGCACTGGTCCAAGTGACACTCCCTCTTCAGTGCAGCCACCCATACATTGATTTCAACTTACTTTAAGTGAAGCTGATCATCACTTTTCTCTCACGTGAGTATCGGCTCCCTCTCCCAACATATCTTTACTTTTTATGTAATGACTTAATATGTTTTTAAAACACAGAAGAACTCATTAGGTCATTCCGAATACATGGAAAATATCCAGCAGGCTATGTCAAGAACTTGTATGAAGAATATGAGACACCATGCATTTTCTGAACGCACTCAGTACAGCGACATGCATTCTCCATAACTTGGATTTAAGGTAATTTTTGCTCTTTTTTTTTTCCACCTCTCCTATCTTTTTCACCTCCCTGAGAACATCAAATTACATTTAAAAAGTGATGATTTTCCAAAAGCCGCTGAGTTCATTTTCAAATAGCTGGGTCTACGATGGATCAAACTAGATTTCAAAAGACAAACAAAAAACCTTTCATTTGAACTTCTTTCAGATACATTTCTCCACACCCAATATTAAATCCACATCCTTCTGAATAAAAATTAACAATACATTCAACTACACATTACAGACCCCTACGAATAGGCGAGGAGAAATCACAAGTTATTGAAAATCGTTGAGCTGATATGCTCCAACAGTAGCTGATAAGAGTTGTTTCCAACTAACAATTAGCCAGCACGAGTTACAAGGGGTCGATACAGCAGCAGTCTCTTAGAATAACAAGAAATTGTTCGTTTCTGCTCCATAGAAATAGATTGTACAGCTCACCTCTGTGGGTGAATCACAATTTCATTAGCCTCCACAACAAAAGATGGTCTGATTATAAGAAAGTTGGCATCAAACACATTTACAGTCTCAACATTTAAAGTTTAGCTATGAAGATACCAAGGTCAAAGATTTGATTTAGAAACGAGAGCCTGGCTTGCATGCTATTGAAGTCTGGGCTCTTCTGTACAGAAGCGACAATAATGAAAGGCTGTTCACTTAATAAAAGAAAACATCCCATCGTGGTTTCTTTGTTTAAAAACACCAGTGGATTAGTGCAGAATAGTGACTGCAACTCAATGCTATTCATTAACTCCAGTGAAAATAACACGAGGTATGTTCCAAAGAAATAAAAGTCATTGTTTTCCTAGTAGAACTCGAGAAGTTTTATGACATTTTCAACAAAGAGAAAAATGTGGTTTAAAAAAAAAAAGTCTTTAGATATCTGTCAAATATACATAATATTCACGAAATGCAGAGGAACTATTGTTTCAGCGAGTCCTCAGTGTTTGGGAAAGCACAATTTGTGGGAAAAAAAGGGAATACTCAAGATGTCCAAGGCTGTGTAAGGAAGCTGTGATATAATCCAGAGCACGAAAATTATATATTATTGTATTTCTGTGAATTAGATCACAGCTGAAACTGGGACAATTGGTTTCTCACACACAACAGATTTCAAGCCCTAACTGGTTGTAGCAAAGTGATTCGTTTCCTGGATGTGGAAAGACAAACTAAAATATGTGATTCGACAACTCTGCAAGATGCAGAAGCTCCTAAAAACAAACATTAGCAAAGAAAGAAATTACACTTCGAAACAAGGGCCTTGGTTTTCTGTGAGCTTTTTTGTTTTGTTTTGTTTTTAAGATTTAGCAGATTAAAAGTATAACTAATACCTAAAAAATACCAAGCTACCATTTATTATTTTAAAGTTAACTACAAACATAAAAGTTATTATGATTTGCCACAGCAGTGAAAAACTAGGCATACAGCAGAATTAGCACATCCTGATAGAGAAAAGTTTCATGTTGGACCTTCGTATAGAAGGTGAATCTTGCCTCAGCTGGTGATTTAAACAGTTCTGCTTACTCACCAGACTCATTGAATCGTTCATAATGAGTTTTAACACCTTTTTTTTTTCCTCCTATAAGATGACATCATAGCAAAATCTTGAGAAATAGTGCTTGAATATGTAATGTCATCAAATAAAAATAAAAAACCCTCCACCTTTCAGCAGGGTAACCACATGTATTTTAAATATTTAAGACTTTTCAGATGCTTCCATCACATTCAACTCCAATTCTCCTGTACTGCATTTAGGTATCTTTCTTCCAACTATACTTTCACAAGACGTGATGGATTATTTAATATCTCTGAGGTAGCCTGTTGTTGCTGCTGGACAGTCTCAGTACAAATTTTGCCTCATTCTTTAAAGCAACTTTTGTACAACAAAGTATTCCAAAAAGAAATATACAAATGATCTTAAGAAGTGTTAAAATATTAATGCGTTTCCTAGCGATTCAGTGTGTCTATTCACAGCTGAACATCAAACGCCTGTAAAACCTACAACAAACACGTTTTTCTAACGTAATACGATCAATATTCCTTCAGCTCTCAGCCCATCATTGCTATTTTGAAGGACAGATTATCAACCACTTACTTCTGGGATTACACACAGCCAAAGCAGTCCTCATGCAGATTTGTGCTCTTTGAAAATATTTTAGTCCAACATTCATAAAATCAGTGATACATGCGTTAGAACTAACTTGAAGCTGAGAGAAAACCATTTTGATGAGTATGCCATCTAACCTACCAGCAGCAGCTTCACTCCACTGTGCTTTAGCAGGAAACTTGAGCTTTTACAATGAATAAAGGACTCCTGCGCATCCTTTCTATCACGTTATTCTCCATATTCACTTCAGTGCCCAAATAAACCCCAGCAGAAGTTGAAGAAAGGAAACCACTGAGCAGCTTGGAGTTCCCTAATACAGCTATACTATAGCACTTCTCCTAAATGTTATCAGCCAGCAGCTTGTTCTTTGAAGAGGCCAGATACTGAGATCAAAACTAAGCCCAAAGCTGGTAAGCTGTGGTAAGAGCCTAAAGGCCTCCCAGAATTTGCAGGAAAATACAAAGCGTACATCATCTCAACCTACATTAAGGCTCCTGGAGGTGGCACCGTCCCTTCCTGCTCCCCAGCGTCACTGAACTGCACGACTCAGTACTCTGTGCGCTGTTTCCCAGACTTTCAGTTTAGGAAATTTTCCTCAAAATCAAAGAGTCAGAAATGTCAGTTTGAAAAAGGACTTCAATTTTACAACTCCTCTCTGCAGGCAAAGAGCTTTCTGTGGCAGTTCCATTTTTCTTGAGATATTTATTTCAAATAAATGTACTTCAGCTGTAGTATCTCTCTTCACTTGAAGCAGTAGAACTTCACACCGTCTCCATGATTTGAAAACCGAAAATAGGTTTACTAAGCTCCCAAGAAATACATGTACTTAAATTAGTAAACTTTGGATCTGTGAGCCCCACAGAAAAAACTACAAGAAGGTATTGGAAAAGGCAAGAACAAAGACATACTGCTTCTGTTGGTGTTCTGGTTGAGTATTCCCATTATTCCAAATCTCATTCCAGTATAGGACTGCTCTGGCACGCTGTCTTCAGCTGTTTTTCAGAGATAAAGATAACAGACATTCTTCTCACTCACATGACACTACAGATATTAGAGTTCAAAGCCACAAAATGGTCTTAAAAGAAAAAAAAAATTCTGCAGAAACATGTCCTTAACAGTCAGTAATTCACAAACAGGACACTCCAAGCAGCATCCCAGTCAGCACCAACTGAATCATCTCTTACAGAAGTGCTGTCTGGAGATAACAGTCAAAGCTGAGCTCTGCCTTCGGAATTAGAATTCAGCTTCTTTGTTTGAGAAGTGTATCGATTCCAATTACTTTAAGTACATAATGAACTGAAAATTAAATAAATTCATTACTTTAATTTTAACTTAAACGAGTCCTTAAAGATGCTAAACATTCGCTCTTTGATGCACTTAGTGTAGAAATGTCACAAACAGGATACAGAGACACGATTGCAGGCTGTTCTCTATATTTTATTTATTCATAATGGTAATCAAACTGTTGAACACGAGTGAAAGCACAACTCAGACCACTCATATTTAGCCTACAACTAATTTGCACTTGCACCGCTTCAAGATCCAGAAGTCTGTCGCATAATACCAGCTAGCACAGCTAAGAAACGGCCACATGAAATTACATTAGATAGTCATCCACTTGTGGCAGGGGTGGGAGATACTTTATCCTCGCTTTCAGTCAGTGCTCATCCGGGCTGCTACAGTTATACTCATTTCAAAGTCCTGTTGTGGAGACACCGGATGAAGACCAGTAGTAGAGACCTTTCTCCTTACGGAGGTCCAGGGTCATTTGTTCAACTTTTTCATTCTGCTTTTCAGTCAGCTGCTTCCCTTGGCTGCAGGAGCACTTCCAAATCTCCCTCTACCTGTTGATGGTCTACTTCAACCTGTTACCAGTGTTCTTCTCCTTGGGTATGCTTCTTGCAGAGCCTTCCAAACAACTAAAACCTGCTTCCCTCCCCCCATAAAGATCCCGCTATCATCACTTTCTAATTCTCAGTGCAATCCTGGCTTACCGTTCTCAAACTGCTCTGAAGTATTACTAACACATCCAGAGCAGCCTCAGATGGCACGGAGAAAGATAATGACGAGCTGCGGCTGCAGAAAAGTAAACAAATTGAAATTCTGCAGGTTCTGCAGGCCTTAACCACGCTGTGCCTGCGAAATGAGGCTAGCACTCCTCCTTTTGCAGAACAACCTAACATGGGGTACTTGGCACCACAACAATGGCTGCGGCTGCTGGGACACATCAACAGCAAAGTAAGAAGTGCAAGATCACAACACACCCTCTTGTCTTCAGTGAGTTTTCAGAGACAGCTTGAGCATCGCACCAACTCAGCTGATCCACGTAACTCAGACGACAAGTTTTGTCACAGGACTTCAGGTGAGGAACTATTGAAACTTAACATGAAATACTACGTGTCCCAAATATGCTGAGAGTTTAACCACAGTAAGAAATCCCATTTAAAAAAATCAACAGAGATTCCATTGCTTGTCTAGCTTAACAAATGAATGCACAGCACTAATGAAAGCAAGGGAAACCTTCTAATACATTGACTTGCAATTTACAGAACAAAGATTCAGAAAGCAAGTCTAGAGCTGTTGGACAGCAGAGCCAAAGGAAGCCAACTCTCCTTCAGCTGGGCAGCAGCACAGCAGCTGACTTAGCTTCTTGGGAAGCTTTCTAGCAGAGCAAAGCTTCTGAAAGTTGATGCCGGCATGACACAGGAAGATGTATGAAAACACTTTCCTCCTTAGCTGAGGATGAGTTTCACAACAGCTGTACAAGAGGACATCAGCTGCCGCATACAGTCTGAGCTACTGATGCTTCCCCTTCCTTTGCAAACCTAACCTCTTCCTGGGAAATAAACACAAAGTTGAGCACCAGCGCATGTAGAATAGCAGTCCTCAACATAGAGTGACAGTACACCGACCTCTATACATGTGCTAACTGTTGGGAAAGATCTGATAACAAAGAAAAAGCACAAAAGCTGAAAGCACCAGTGAGAGTTGCAGCTGATATTAAATACCCATTCAAGTTGTGAGGGAAAAAAATAAAATAGAAAAAGCACTACAAAGCTCTATTCAGGTACTACCAAAACCAAATACCTCAGGGGAAAAAACGTTTTCAAGTTGATCACTCCACAACCAGGTTCCATAGCATAGTTACCTACCATTTAAAGGTAACAAAGAAAAAAAGATATTATTTAATGCTTGAAAATAAAGCTCTGGGTTACAGAAGTCCAGTGAGATCAGGAGATGACCTACAGAGATCACCTGGCCAAGGGCACCTTTTCCGAACCAACCAGGTCTCCACACACACTGGCTTTCAGCGACAACTGAGGTCATCGCAATTTGACTGCTCATCTCCTCTGGCTCTTTGAACAAGAAATCAAAAGTCATCTCCCTGCGAGAAACCAAGAACTGCCACTCAGTAACCTGCAGCGTTCTAGAACTCAAGTTCATATCAGAATGGACTGCACCTCAAGGAGCTGGGCCTTAGCACGGCATCACACACGCAAGATATTTATGCAGTGCTCAAAGTCACAAGCTTCTAATGTAATTGAAAGTAAATGCCCCTTACGAACATCCGTATTTCATAGTGCAAAACCATATTTAAACAATCAAAAAGTGAGTAATAGAGCAGTTAGCCAGCTCTTTAATACATTAGCTAAAAGTATATCAATTACATTGATTTTTATGATGGGCTGACTTCACATAATGGACTAAGCTTACTAGAAGGATTGTAAAAATGGGAAAATGCTCTTCTGGAATTAGTGGGAGATGGTGTCAAAATGCTTTTAAGACAGGCACGCAGTTAAAACATTTTATTTGGGGATGTTAAATTTAGCATACTACTCTCAAGAATGGATATGGTGCTCAAGGGGAGTAAAAGCCACGATCACAACACTGCAGATGTATTTTGCAGATTCCTGTGATATTTGGCTCTAAAGACTGATTTATTCCTAGCTAAGAAGAAGGAAGGTTGAACGAGGAGCACAGTGGCAAAATTCAGCTCTGCAGAAGGCTAACAGCAGGATGCTCCAGGGATCCACAGAGCAGGCTGCACTTAAGGGCATTGATTAAAGATCTGAAAAGCAGAAATGCTAACAGTCAGGGTAGTTTCATCAATGACAGAAGACTGAAAATGCAATTAACTAGGGGCTAATCTGCCCCAGTGCGCAAGTGACACAATGGCAGATATAACTCAGCATTCAGAAACACAGATGTGGAGATGAAAATCAGACAATTGCTACTATGGTGAGCAACTTAGTAGTAAAGTACACTTAGTAGAAACCAGAAGGTTGTAAGCATCCCTGGGAAATTCCAGGAAGATTTCTGCTCACTATGAGCACAGCTGCTGAAAATGAGAAATGCTCAGATGCAAGCAGAGCAGCGGCAAGTACTAGCAGGACTGTAATACCTTCATAAAGCTACTTGTTCACTCTCAGCCATTACCTGAGAAAGGCTGCTCTCATTTTACACCACATGTCTGAAGAATCTTGGATGAAGAGGTCAGAAATTATTACTGCTAATATAAATAACAAAGCAAGACATGAAAAATATATAGCTAGTAGCAGACCGCACCTCGGCCAGAACAGAAACAGCTTACACTTCAAAAAATTAAGATGCCACTCAGTGAAAGTGGGAAGCAGACCCTTCAGAGCTATGCTTTTTTGACACAGTGCATAACCACACTCTCAGTCATTGCTGTTGTGCGTCATTATAATCAAGAGCACTGGTGTGAGGCCCACCGCAGGAAGCGTTCAGCGATC
>JAPSGF010000023.1:5976921-6087404 GCA_035772895.1 Perdix hodgsoniae | reverse complement strand
GCGCCGCTGCCGCCCGAGCCCCGCTCAGCGCCGCGTCTCCATCGCCAGCGCGGGGGCGGGCGCAGGGAAAGGGGCGGGCGCGGCCCCGGCCGCCCGCGCGCCCGCGCCCCCTAGGTGGAGCCCGCGCGTCCGCCCAGCCCCGCCGGAGCCCGGATGTGCCGCGGGGATGCCGGCGGGGTGCTCGGCTCTCTGGGCGCCCGCGTTGTGTCGAGGCGCGAGGGCGGCTCCGCTGTCTCCCGGAGACTTCGTCCCCGCCGCTTGGCGAGCGCTGCCCGCCTGCGTGTCGGCGGTCGGTGTGCCAGCTGTCACCTGGGGATCCGACAGCAAACGAAAGCATCCCATTGCATCCACAGCGAGCACTGAGTGACCCCCCGGGTACGGAGCCCGCTGCAGCATCAGTGCGTTAGATGTGCATCCTATAACAATGCTTTTAGAGCACGAGTGTTTAACAAAGCTAAATGTTGCTCCAGAAACCGAATGAAGAAAATTCTTTAACGCTTGAATTCTGGGAGCTGCTTTATCTTTCCCTACTCTTAAATTCAGCTTTTTTAAGGTTGTAGATCAAAGTTTATAAGCTCTCTTTGAAAAGTGTAGCTAGCAAATGAAGTTTTCGTGAAGGAAGTTTTCCTTGAAGAGTAAATCTCCTCTTTCAAGTAACATATAAAGTTTGTTTATGGAGCCCAAAAGCTTAGGTTTACAGAGCTCAATAACTGTGTTGTGCTCATTATAAACGTATCTAACGAGTTCCTTGGCAGAAACCCTGTATTTTAAGAACAATTTAATCATAGAATCATAAAGGTTGGAAAAGACCCCTAAGATCATTTATTCCAAACGTCAGCCCATCCCCATCATGCCCACTGACCATGTCCCCCGTGCCACATCCACACGGTTCTTGATTGCTTTTAGTGATGGTGACCCCACCCCCTCCCTGGGCAGCCTGTGCCACTGCCTCACCACTCTTTCTGAGAAGAGATTTCTCCAAATATCCAACCTGAACCTCTCCTGGCACAACTTATGGCCATTACCTTTTATTGGGTGAATAAGCTGACCTCCACCTCTTCACAGCCTCCCTTCAGGAAGTTGTAGAGTGCAATGAGGTCTCCTCTGAGCCTCCTCCAGACTGGACAATCTCAGTTTCCTCAGCTGCTCCCTGTAAGACTTGTGCTCCAGATCCCTCAGTTTTGTTGCCCTTCTCTGGACACGTTCCAGGCCCTCAATATCTTTCTTGTAGTGAGGGGCCCAAAACTGAGCACTCGAGGTGCGGCCTCACCAGTGCAGAGTACAGAGGGACAATTACCTCCCTGCTCCTGCTGGCTACACTGTTTCTGATACAAGCCAGGATGCCATTGGCCTTCTTGGCCACCTGGCCAATAGCAGGAAAAATAAAAAAATAAAAAAAAAAAGGTGTGCAGAGAAATTAGGTGCATGCTGGGCCTATTTTAAAGGTGCTTAGCCTTCCCACGCATCCATTTTTTCCTCATACAGACAAAACCGGTGTATTCAGAATCTGCCCATGTGCTCACAGACAAGCAGTCACTTTGGTAGGGGGAGCATGGCGGGGACTGCATCTCCATGTATGTTAATGCACTGACATTTTGTCAGCCACATGCCTGATCCCCAGCTACAGCCTCACGGGGTGAGGAAGGTGCTGGCAGTAGGCTGCTAAGCAGGGGAAGCTGCCAGCCAGGCAAGCTGCATGTGGCACTGGGAGTGTCTTTGCCAAATGCTGGCTGAAGTAGTCTGATGATTCATGGCGAGATAGAGAGTATTTTGCAAAATGCTTGGTACCGCAGTCAGGTGACAGAGGAAACTTGAGTGTAGAAACAGAGACAAAGAGGCATTCTTCATGTAGGCCCCAGTCCCACATGGTGCTCATATGTGTGCTCACTTTCAGCAGTGGAATCAGATTCCTTCTGCACTTATGCAGTCGAAGCTCTGGAGCTGTGCTGCACAGCTCAGCTGACACATTCATTGGAGACTGTTGTTTTGACAGGCAGTTTCCCTCGCAGAGGTAATGCACACCGGCACAGGAGCTGCAGAGCTGCCCTCGTTTAGCATTTATAGGCTGAGGAACAAGTCTGCATGTGTTTGTACACAGCCGGATAATAGAAGTAGTATCAGGCTTTCCTATGCCAAAATTGTGTGTTTCCAATTTACGCTCACAGTTTTAGCGAGAATGATTTATTGTATGCAAGCAGTTTACCATATGCAAGCAGCTTAACACTTGTTCCTTGATGACTGCTGATGCCGTAGGATGTATCCCAAATCCCTCTGTGGAATGTCTTTATGCCACCTCGATTATCTATGCTATTGCACTGCAACCGAGTCTCAGAAATTCATTTAGCAAAAATGTCATCATTTTCATGAAAAGCAAAAGTCGATGTGAAACCTCCAGATATAGGCAAAGACACGTTGAGAAGTGAAATAAATTCACTAAACCACGCAGATAAAAAGATGTAATTTTTGGAATAAGTGTACATTCAAAAATGCAGTCTATAATTTAAGGACTAGGTTTATGGCTTTTGTATGAAGAGAAGTACATCAAGAGTCAAGTTTATGGATTGTGGAGTCCTAGTAAATCAACTCTGTCAAATTACTGTTGGAGGGATCTTTTCCAGTATGTACATACTCAAGTCATGAGAACAAATAAACAGATTTCTAAAATCTTTGTGATGGTTTGTAATTATAGCCAATGCTATCCTTCTGATTTCATGAGACTCAAATTACATACTGCACAATGCCTGGGGGGAAATAATACGCGATTTTTCTGGCTTTGGTTAGATATTTGTCAAGTCAGCTTAAGGCCAAGCTGTGCCACTCCTCTCATGTGCCCAGAACACCACAAAAGACCGAATCTGGGACAGACAGCCAGTATAATGCAGAGGGAACCTCCTGTGTAGTTTGCACTGCAGCCAGCACTAATGGGCAGAGACACTTGAGCAAGTCTGCACCCCACCTGCAGCTACAGAAAATGGGCTGAAGGGAACAAAGGGGCCTGTGAGCTTTCCAGGAGAATCCTGGAGCTCCCAGGGTCAGGACAGATGAGAACTCAAAGTTCAGGCTACCAGCAAGGTGAACAGAGACGGAGCATGACCGAGTGCCATGGTGACAAGTGATGAGCAGCCTTTGCTGAAGAATCCTCACAGAGCTGGGATTAAGGTGTGCTGTCACTGAAGCAGGTCAGTGTGTCAGGGTTGGGCAATTGGCTGCAGCAAACTGAAGCACCATTCCATCTGAGCTGAGTGCAAGCAAGTGACCAAAGTGAACTTAAGGGAGGTCATCTTGCACTCCTTCAGTGTTTAAACGGTGTTTTTAAAAGAAAATTATAGAAATAAAAAGCTATTTATATGCCAGATACAATCATCTCTGGAAAAAGAAAGAAATACGTAAGTACTGTCTTCATGTCAACTTGGGGAAGTGTTTGTCCCACTAGAGCTAATTGCCAATGAAGAAACTGGTGTTTATTGTTGAGGCTGTTACAAAGGGGGTCATAAAATAATTTTATTACAGCGAATGTCGATCTGTATTTGCATTATTTCCATCAGATTGTCTTTGTTTTACAAGCTGTCTGCAATAGCTGTTCTTGGAAGGTCTCCAACAAAGCATTCTCTTTGGGGCTACTAACTGCAAATAAGATTAAAGCTTAATATGTCTGGTAATCAGTTTTCTTTTAAAGAGCACAATTTGATTTCTCACGGTCAGCTGGGATCCCCCATATCCTCTTGTTTTTCAACTTGCTGCTCTCAGTAACCCCCTCCTCCCCCCAGAAGCCAATAATCTGCCCACAGCTGTGCTTTCACACTTTTTCAGAACTAGAAGGCAGTCATACATACATACATTCTACTCGAGTCCAAGAACTTTTATCAGTTTAATGCAACTGCTTTTGTTTGTTTGTTCTTGTTTGTTTTTGTTTGTTTGTTTGTTTTGCCTGCAGCCCAGGCAAGAACAGAGTGTTTTATGTCCTCTATTTGTTCCAGTGTCACGCAATGAATTTAGATAGCTAAAGCTCATTTACTCAAACCAAGCAAACAGAAGCAGGTAATCTCTCTACTCCTCACCTATACCAGCAATTTGTTCGAACAGAGCTGCAGCTGTATTGGGTGAATCTGTCTTGACAGGAATGAAAATACCCTTTTTAAGGAATGGCAAGAAAGAAAGAGAGAGACTAGGTGGAGGGGATGATTCTGCCCCTCTAATTCTGCACAGATGAGGCCTCACCTGGAGTACTGTGTCCGGATATAAAGTCCTCAATACAAGAGAGATGTGGACATGTTGGAGTACATCCAGAGAAGTTCCACAAAAATGATGTGAGAGATGGAATGCCTCTCTTCTGAGGACAGGCTGAGAGAACTGGGAGATTCCTCCCTGCTCCCTCAAGCTGGTCTTAGCTCACCTTGCTTGTAAGGATGGAAAAAGGAAATGGCTGGGATCCGTGCTGCCTCCTTGGAGCAAAGGATAGAGCCTCATTGTACCCTCATTTTTCAGGATACAAGAATTGCAGTATGCTCACTTTCCACAGATACCTCCTGAGCCCAAGAGTGCACAGCTCTTTTGCATTCCCTCATCAGGAATTAGTTTATCAAAACACAGTCCTCAATCGTTAACTCTGTTAATTCTCCTACTGAAAATCAACTTTGGGACAACATTAGGGCACATTGGTGTATTTGTCAGTTTTGTTGTCAGAGGGCCAGGATGATTTAAACCAAGTCTGCTAAAGAGCAAATCTGCTTCCAGATATTCCATTTCAAAGAATATAAACAGCAGTATTCAAAACGCTTTTGAAAGGTTTTGGCAGGTATAGAAGTACTTCCATTTTCATCTACATTAAACCTGGAGCACATTCATTACTCTTACATAGCATGTTGTTATTCCATATGTCATAATTTGTTTTGATAGTTATTTCAAAGTTTGTGTTACTGGGAAATAAAAGAAGAGTGCTGTATTTCTAGGATATTCCTGGCACAACAATGAAATGTTTCAATATATTAGAAAACATTTAATCCAATGAGAGTATCCACAACTATGAAATGTGGATGTTTAAACCACAAAAGAAAAATAACTATCACATTTCACTCAAATATACATGTGACCTCGAGGGCTGAGGATTTATCACAAACAGCTCTAGCCTTTACAAAGTGAAAGGGATTGGTCCTACGCTGGAAGAAATACGAATGAGCTTTCTTCCAAGAAAAATAGAAGTGGCCTGAGGGCAACATAAAGGTATACTAAACCTCTAAAAGATGAAGTCTCTATTTTATTTTTATCAGAGTAGCTTTATGCTATGGATAAACAAAGATGAGGTATAATTTTATGTAGCCATTAGAAAGTTTATAAGCCTGGTTAATGTGACTTTTCTCAAGCAGCCTTAAAAACAACAGTAAAACCAGCAAATAATACGTTTGCCTGATATACTGTTGAGTCTACATGATATCAAGGTCTGTCTAACAGTGTTCATTCTTCCTGCAGATGAGATCCCGGTGTTCCTATTTCAGCAGGATGTTTTGGTCACTGGCTTAAAAAACAGTAAGTGATTAAAGCAAAAGCAGATACTAAATGTTTTCAAATAGGAGCCTGTAACAGATTTCTCACCCAAATGGCTCCTTCAAAATGTGCCAGCACTGTTAACGCAGTGGGTCAGCAATACCAGTTTTTGCCAAAACATGAAACAAGGAGATCTGGGGGGTGCTGGAGGCCACTGTTCCTTAAGAGAGATGCACATCTTCTGAAAAACTTCTGCAAAAGTGGCAGCCACAGGCTTTAACTTTGCACCTCCTTGGTGCAGACAACAATTAGGCTCAGATGCAGAAGGGCAAAGGAGAGCAAGGGAGCTTCTCAGAGGCAGGTCTGCAAAACAGAGGTGCTGTCTTCTCAACACCATAGATTAACCAGAATAAAATGCTGAATACATCAGTGTAGAAATGCCCTGCATCACTGTGTTATGCTTTCAGTGATATCTGAATAGTGCCTTCAACAAGTTCCTGGTGGAGGCAAAGATTGAAACTTAATAAACAGCTGTGTTAAAAAAGCACTATTTATTATATATATGGTTGTGAAGCACAAACAGCAGAAGAAAGCAGGAACATTTATTTTCAGTTACAAGCTTTCAAAGAAATTATTGGCAGATAAAGGAAGGAAATGGATTGATGTGTTTAATGCACACTACTTACTCGCTTTCCAGGTGAAACAAGCCCTTAGTAAGTACCTGGTAGGTTTTCCCATTAGTCTGGTGTTCATGCAGTGAAGTGTGCATTGCTTAGCAATTCCACATATTATTTTCAGCCTAAAGACTGCACCCATAATCTAGATTCCAGTTTTATTGTCCAATTAAAGCCTCAAAATAGTCAACAACCATTGCAATTCAGTTATTTATGTTTACTGCTTACATAAATGATGTTACAAATGAATTACACCCGCATGAATGGCTGGTTTGGGTCAGGCCATAGATTCTTCTAGCTCAGTATCTTACCTTGACATCCTTAGAAGTTGGGTGCCCGGGGCTAGGACAAATGAATGGTGGCACCTCCCCTGCTTCCAGATGAACCTTGGCTTAGTTTCTCTTTTCAATATAAAGGTGATTTGCAGCTCACTTTTCTTTTCTATGGGATCTGCAGAGGTCTGCAGACAATAATCCTGCGGATCATTCTCAGCTAGGTCTCCATATGCATATGCATTTAATAGGAATGTACCGTCCATACTTAATTGCTGCGTATGAGCTTTGTAAGTACACAGGCTGCTGGCAAAAGCAAAAGACACGTATAATCTCTATGTCTTAATTCCCTTGTGATCCCACCCAGACTACAGGAAGTCACAGACTTTCCCTAGGGTTTTGATTTCTGGAGCCATTGGATGACGTATGTGAAGTAAAGGAATGTATCTGAAGTATAGAGAGGCTTTTCTCTAAAACCAAGGAATAATCCGCTGGTCAGACTTCTTTGTTAACAATTTTCAAGTATTATGAAATTGTCTAACATTCTTACAGCTCTTATTCTTAAGTTCTTCCACTCCACAATGTCAAAATATAAAATCTTTTACCCAACATACCTTTGGGTACTGGGATTCTAACAGATTTTTTGTCTTGCTGTGCAGTGAGGATCTTTGCTATTTGTACATTCACTGCTTTCCTTTCAGGAACGCACTCATCTTAGACAAAGTGGATAAAAAATCACTCCATCTGGAACTGTTCTAATGCTCACCGTCCGATTCCTAAATCCTGCACCAGTACTGAGCACACCATTGCTGAGCAGGAGGCCAGCATGGAGGGATTAGAGAAAAAAATGCAGCACCTCAAGGCAGTGCTCGGCAGCAGCTGTTTCAGCCCTCCAGCTACAGCAGCTGCCACAGCCAACAAAGTGCTGCTTGGAATGGACAAAATAAGGAATTGCTGCTTGAGCTGTCGATCTGTTTCTCCCTTGCCACCTTGTGACTTGCCTGCACATTTTAACCCTTCCTTTATGCAGTACAGAAAATTCTGGGTGGTAATGTTGTGGATCCAAGAGTAAACCTGTTTTCATCCATGTTACACAACACAGCCGCATAAACTTCCCCTCCCTTTTCCCCACATCCTTTTGCTGCTAAATTAAAATAAGCCACATCGTTCTTTGGATATATGCTCAGAGATTCTAGCACAGGTGGACAGTACAGAAAGACTATGTCAACAGATATAACGAGCAGAGAAACTATGCAAGCAGGGAGCTATACCCTTAGGAGCAGATGAGAAAAAGCTAGAGCATATACTCTACAACCAGGACAGCAGCACTTAAAGTAAATGTATGTATTTAATTTGATATGAATCTATTTTCATAACTTTATTTTCCTCAGCCAGTTCTAAAATAAGGCTTAACCCTCCAGAGTGCCATTTCTGAGACAGTTTCCCGTCACGCAAAAGCCTATGAGCTTTCCAGTGCACATGAGCAGCAGATGTGTGTGCATAGAGCTCCATAAGTAGGTATTTCCAGAGAGCTCAGATAAAGGGCTTAATGCAATGCCCACATACCACCATTCCCTGTGGGGTCCTAACGCCCATTGGGGCAAAGAGCTGATGGAAGAAAGCCAACAGCAGCATTTCCCTTCTGAGCCCTCCTGAAGGGCTGACAACCCATGTGGAGCCTGCTGGTCTGAGCAGTCTGACAGCATGACACAGAGCCCAGTGGTGGACATGGAAGACAGCAGTACCCGCTAGGTTTATGATGTGCCTTCCAGCTGCCCCATGCCACAGCACCTTGGCTCATATTGCCAGTCAAGTCAGGGACTAAGCACAGCATCAGCATTTCCCAAATACTGTTTGGAGGTTGCACCTTTGCATCTCAACAAAATCTTGCTCCTCCTTCTCTAACTGCCTCAACGTACACAAGATCTGAGCATTATGACACACTGGGAGCATTCGTACTTAGCTGGGTAAACAAGCTGCACACACACCACCTTTCTTACCCAAGGGACTCAGAGATTTTGCCAACACAGTTCAGTCCCATTCTTGCTAGACAAATGGCTGCACTTACACCACAGCCAGCAGGTGCCATGACGAATCCTACCTAACTTCACATCACCCTGCAGTGCAAGCAAGGTAACTCTTGTTTATGGGGAGGCAAAACGGGGAGTCTGTGGCTGCAAGGTGTGGCAGCGGCAAAGGGCCAGAAGGATCTAAGGCCATATCTCTCATTCCCATCCACTAAACCACGCTCTTGTACATCTCTCACATATCACTGCTTAACAGTAATACTTCTTTTATATTTGAAATGTCCTTTTGCAAGTGAAGACTTAGTGACAACTCATTTCTTCTAGACACGCTCCTGCCTTGCAAAGTAAGCGTTAAATCCCTCTAGCTGAAAGACCATCTATGGTCTGCAGTTACTGTTTCACTGTATGACATCATCCCCAGCACATGCACAGCCCAGAATTATTTTCCCTGAAAATTGCTTTCATTACCCTCAGATTGTTAAACATCACCTAATAGCAGATCAGTAACTGATGTATGTGGCCAAATTGATTTGCTCGCTTACTTCTTTTGCTACACACTGATTTCTCTTACCCTCTGTGTCTGCAACAGAGCTAAAGGTGTTATTTTAGGATACAGGCAGTAAATCCTGCTGTTTGCTTTTTTCTAAAGCTGAATTTGTTTACTTTTTAGAAAGCTGCTTCTTTTGTATAGCAAACAATATTTATTTACACACTGCTACACATCCTCTGGTATTACCTCAGCTGCAAAATACAATTTTCCACTCAACACCTTTGATGTGGGACCCTTGTGCAGCCAACTTCTGCCGACAGCAACCCTCTCTGTCTCTGCAAAGGAGTGACCTTTTAAAGCTGTGTGGTTTTATTCATTCAGTATTGTTGCTCCAACCAGCTGAACGGTATCAGCATGATTTGAGGTGTCTCTGAAAGCAGAAGGTTTAATCAGAGCCCCTCATTCAGTCTTTGGGAGCATCTGTCAGAAAGACGATGCAGGCTTAAAACTGATTTCATGCAGGACCCCTGAATCGCTGCTGTGAAGAATAAGGAGATGGCATTGATACAAGTCCCACAAGGAAACTCGCTTTAACCTCAAGAACAGTAGAATTCCTCAAAGCTGAATGTCATGCAAGCTATTGCCTGAGAATATGAGCAATATTTTGATGGTTTTGCTGTTACCTTTTTTTCTCCTAGGTTTTGGAGCAGCTCTCCCCTTAGTTCCAATAGCAAAGCCAACACCTGTAGTTCACTACTGGCTACTCAGCCAAGCAAACACACTTTGGCTATAGCGGGTCAAGCCCTTAATCTGAATAGTACTGTCTGTAATGACCCAGGTAATCTTCAGGGCATTTCGTTTTCTTAATACACAGTTATTTACTTCTATGTAAAGCATGTTTTTGAAGGCATAAAGCACAGCACTTCTAACACGCAAAGGGCAATGAACGCCTATTTACATATTCAAACAGAAGAGGAAATGCCTCTCTTTCTTAACTTCTTCCAGCTATGCTGCCGGTCAACCACAGTTTGCATTTGTCCTAAATTAGCAGTCTTTCCTTCTCTAACACGTCCACTATATTTTTGTTGGGGTTCTCACTTCTCACATTTGCTCACCTTGCTACATCCCAGACAACAGCTCCTGATGTTCTAAGCAGTGCCTTTATCAGTGGCGGGGTTTCAGGGGCACTCCTCTGGAAATTTGATTATATTTTTAGATGAATATAGATTCAGAGAATAAGAAAGGAAATGTACAAAACTGATTATTTTTCTGTTTGAAAACTAGTTTTCCTGCTGTTCAGGACAGATGGAGAAGAAAGATGATACTTAATGAGGTGGGACATATTGTACTTCTTGACAGCAGTGCTGAGGCAGAATACAATATTTTTAACATGAAAACCAAAGCAGTAGATAACGGGCCTTTCAAATACTGTTTTGAAGTGAAAACCAATACACAAATGAACTCATCTCACCTGATTTTCTCATCGCAATAATAGACTGGTTTGGTTTTATTGGCTACATTTGTATTCATTACTGCTGTCTCTTCCTCCCATTTCCTACACCCTCTCTTTTTTTCTAAGAAAATTATCAGAGGATGAGATACTTGCAGAATAACCCTCAAGATAAAAATATCTTAAAGAGCATGCACAGCTTCTCAGAACTCTTCCCAAGCCTGCTGCTAAAGCGATATGGTCATGCATTGTAGGCCTCACACTGAGCTCTGGTCAGAGTGCGTCATGGTTTTGCACCACCGGAATAGAAATACTGTTCTGACTAAATCACTGTACTTACAAAGCTTGTAAACGCTCTTCTGGCAAGGTTGAGTTGTCCTCTGCCCTAAAACTAAAAATCAAAACCATCTGGGAAGAAAAAAAATGATGCCTCCGTTATCTAAAAATGAGATTGCATATCAAGTATTGCTTATTTATAAATACACAGACCTCACCTATTCTACTGATTAAATCCAGCCTGCAAGAAACTTATTTTAGGGATGTGATTTGGGAAGCTTGTAGAAAAGAAGGCTCATCCAAAGGTGGTGAAGTCAGTTGGAAGAATGCCACATACCTCTGGTCGTCAGTTTTGGAGCTTACAAAAGCTGCATTTCTCTATCTTTCCTGTCCATTTGTAGCAGCCAGATTTACCTTGACCATCACTGGTCATCAGCATGTTGGGGAATTTACTATCTATGGTCTACAGTCCTTCCTTTCTCTAATATCCTCATGGCTATGTGATTTTTTCCTGTTCAGGCTAAATCAGATGAGCTCCGCTGTGGTATTAAAAAAGTAGCTTTTGAAATTTCACAGAGCCTACTCAGATTATTCAGATGCAATATTGCAATAATTCTAACTTAACTGTTGTCTTCTGACACATGGTTTGTGTGCTTTTGTGTTTGAATTATCATTTTCAAGCCAAAACCTAAAAGCATTTTGCTATAAGTAACAGTAGAAGATAATGTAAAAATGGAGATTGTGCTTACCACTGAATATGGCAAAAAGGAAAATAAAAGTCCCAAGAAATTTACCATCTATGGGATCATAAAATTCAGTGGGACTACTTCCAAAATTAAATAAACAGTTCTGGGCTAAGTATCTGTGAGATCAGTTTCATTTTGCAGATGTAAGCCCCAAAGATGCCCCCTGAGACTAGGCAGAATTATTCTCCCAACAGGAGGCATGTACCCACCCTTATTATAGTCAACAGCACAACTTCAACAATAGCAGGAGAGCCCCACAGACTGCTTCAGACGCAGCAAAATTCCCTCTTTCAAAGTGTGACACAGTTTTAAACAGTACTTTATGAAAGTGGGAATTGATGTTGACCACTGCTTCAGGAGAAGGTGGATTAACAGTCTGGCTTGGTATTCAAATCTAAAAATTACAAGGTATCATACGACCCGTAGGAAAGTCCCCAGCATCTCACCATGCTGTTCAAACTGCTTCATGATATTAACATGGAGCTCCTACCAGGCTGAGGGACTTTTTCTGTTTGTTTTAACACTAAACTGAGATTTATCCAAACATTTCTCAAACAAAATGAAGCTATTTTATCTTTTAAGTAGGAGAATGAAAACTGCCTACGTGCCTACCACACATCATAATTGCTTCACCAGCTAAAATTACATCCCAGATTGTTCTCATTTAATCAAAAGCCAGTTTTCTTAAGTTATTAAAAAGATCTGGCTTCTTGACACTAGCTATTATCTACATTAAACAAACAACCAAACCAGAAAAAATAAGGCAAGTGTGAAAAGCAAAAATATTTTAATACAGTTGGAGCAGACATCTTTGACAAAGAAATAAGAAGGAAAAAAAAAAGGCAATTCTCAACAAGCATTGGTGGAATGCACATTGAGAAAATCAAGAAAATAAAGATTTTGTCATGGTAAAAGTAAGATAGCATCAACATTTTACATTTTGTAACATCTGTTTACAGTGAAGATTATTTTATTTGAAGCACTATAAATTAGCAATTGTTTATCCACAGTAATGGACTCAATTACTGCTTCCCCAGATTACGCAATGAGCATATTCAGTAACTGAGATAATTAAGCAATAAACATATACTTTGAGCTACAGCAAAGCTTTGCCAGCATTCATTCCAACAAATCAGAAGACGTGCACACATTGCAGTGTCATTTATTTGCACTCCATTTTTCAGTACTTTGCCCTTCACTATAACACTTTTGTAATGCTAATGCACTACTGCTTTGGAAATAATTAAAATTACAGCCTGACCACATGCAGTTTGAAGTTAGTGTGCGACCTGCAGTGCTACACAGGAACACCTACATGCCAAACAAGGTTCTGCAGCACCAGAGGAACATCTCAACATGCAAACTCACACACTTATCCTAAGCAAAACTTTGGCAGACCTTTTTTATTACACAAATACGTGTACAGTAGAGGTTTACATTACAGAGATTTAATTAAAAAGAAGTCTCCCTCACAACCTCAGTTTAAACGCTATCAGTTACACCCAGCCTTCAAATCTGCCTGAAATATTCTTTATTCCCTTCATTTCTTCAGGCTTTCTTTTGAAGCCCTGATACTTAAGTTCCTCATGGTTGCTTTTGGAAACCTAAACCTCAACTTTACTAGTGTCTGTGTGAGAACAAAGCTGCTTCATGCAACCAAACTTGCACTATCTACCATCTCTCATAACCCACTAATTGAGAAAGACAGAATGTCACTGCAGATTAATGCGCCTTCTTTCACTGTGAGCACCTGAGCTGAATCTAATCTGCAAAAAAGTGACTAAAAATCAATCTAATCTGACAGTGGTGAAATTATTAGGTATAATTATATGCATTCTCAGTTCCTTATGTGGAGAAGACAGATTCCTTAGAAGCTTTCCAACGAAGAATTTCAATGATTATGCGTAGGGGTTTGGTCAGAATAGTACAGAAAACGTTTGTTTACAATCTTAAAAGATTAAAAGTGATAAAGACAGTATCTTCTGTGCATATCTGTGTTTAATAGTTGCTACAGGAAACAGCACACCTCCGTGTCAGAAGTGTGCTGGAGGAAGGAAGGAACTGGGGAAAGGGGAAAAACCTTGAGAAGAACCCAGATGCGTCATTTTTAATTATGCAATCATGTGCATTACATTTTTAGTGATGGGCTCTTCTTCATTACAGGAGAAGAGATCTTAGCTTGCTCGTGCTGTGAAATCACTTGCAAAATTCCCTATTTGCTATGGGCCATATATATCTACCTAAGGCAAACAAGAGAATTCAGACCTTTTTAGATGTGACAAGAAGAGCACAACTCTGACTCTTTCCTCTCACTCAAGTTTGCTGAGCCACATTCAACTACAAATTAGAAGATTAAAAAAAAGGACACTACAACAGGCTGACATAACCCTTTTTTTTTTTTTAACAATAATCTCAGCAATAGCATAACACCCAATAGCACTGACAAAAAGAACCTCCTTTGTTTAAATACTAATCAAGCCTATTGAAGAGCTTCAAATGCATTTCTGAATCTTTTTTTTCCTCTATAACATGGCACACTCAACAGCACGGTGTTAACAAGGTTCGTCCTTGAAATCTTTCTAGTGGTAAAGTGCATTCATTTCAGTATTCCAAAACTGAAGACACCAATGATGAAATCACTGTATTCTGAACACTGAAAAGCAGAGTAAAGCAATGGGTCGGAACTAGGAAAGTACTGCTGTGATTCAATTTTAAAAAATCACATTTGGTGAGAAGAACAGTTTCTTGTGTAAAAGAGAATCGCATTCACTACTACTGCTTTATTTTTTGGAGATGTCCACAAGCATATGGACAGTGGAGATCCAACTGATAGAGTGTATCTGGAATTCCAGAAGGCTTAAGGAAACTAAGCACCTCCAAAAAATAATGAAGACTCACACAAAGACTAATAATTTGCCAAAAAAAAAAAGAAAGTTCTTGCAGATCTCATTGGATCTGTATGTAAGTAAAGGTGATTAAAGTTGCTGATATTACCTGATTAGTTAAGAGTAGTGAAGGTGAAGGTTCATAATGAAAAACTACATACAGACCTCATGTGACTTACTAATTAGGCAATAAACCAGCAGAGGAAATCTACTATAAACATGAAAATATACACAGGAGAATAAAGCTATTTAAATTGCAAATGTACAATGAGTTGACCATTATTATTCAGGAAAAGAGATCTTAAGGTCATGACAGACAGATTACGGAAACATATGCTTAGTGCTCAGAAGCACTCAAACAGAGAAAATCAATTATTGGAAAAAGAATAGAGAACATAACAGAGAATATTTGCAACTTTGCAACCTACAGAGTGCCTGCATTTTATGTATCATGTACATTTTGTGCCCTCCCACTCAAAGAAGGTACTGAAGAACTGAAAATGTTCCGAACAGCACGCACACAAAAAAAAAGCAGAATACAAGTATCATCTATATAGGAAATATTTAAGCAAGCTAGAGTTCTTGAGTCTAGAAAAAGAAATATTTAAGATTGAATGGAAAGGGTCTTCAATGTCTCTCCAAAACACAAGAACCAAAAAGCATCAGATAAGAGTTAGAAGGGAGTCAGCCCTGCAAACAACACTAATGAGGCGTGTCTTCACATGCATGATTCAGCTCAAAGAAGTTCTGGTTGGAGGATGCTGTGGCTTGTTCAAGGGTTACCAGAGACAAATGCACTGAGCCTACCAATAGCTACTGAACGCAGAAAAAATCATCCTTGGATCACCAAGTGCTGGACTCACAGTGGATGCGGATTGGGAGAATACTGAGAAGCACCATCCTGCGTAGTTGCCCTATTCACTGCCTTCCCTCGCATCTGCTTTCAGCTCCCACTGAGGATGGAGCATCGGGTTAAATAGCCTGACCCCATACGGCCAGCTTTACATTCTTTCTTCTTTGTGGGAAAGCACATCCTTTTATAACTAACGATGGAATCGACGGAATTACAGAAACCAGAACCAGAAAAATTCTTGAGAGGTCATCTAATCAGCTCTCCTGTCTCTTGGCAGAATTGCTTGTGCTTGATCTTCTGTGGCAGATGTCTCATCTTTTTTTCAAAATGTTCAAAAGCAAGCTATCCTACTGCAAAACTGTCCTTCTCTTAAAAACAAAGAAAACAAAAAAACACATTTTTGTAATACAACCTGAGTGCTGCAAAGTCAATGCCTTTACTTCTTCATTATGCAGACAGGGAGAGAGTTCTCCTTGGACTATCTCCTCCTCGCAGTGGCTTTTTACATCCTCGGACCTACCTTATCTAGGAGTATGTCTCGGTTCTTCTGGGCTAATTATCCAACTATGAGACAAACAGTCACCACTATTCTGGGTGATGAAATGGCTCAGCAGCAGAGCTCAAAGGGCTGTAGTGAATGGGGCTGCAGCTGGCTGCTGGCCAAGTCACCAACCGTGTTCCCCAGGGTTCATTTTTAGGTCCAGTTCTGCTATACATTTTTATCAGTGTGTTGGTGCAGGCTTGGAATGCATCCTCAACAAGTTTGTTTTTGATATTAAACTCAGAGGTGCTGATGACTCTCTGGAGAGATGAGAGGCCTTGCAGAGTGATCTGGATAGATTGGAGCACGAGGCAACTAGCACTGGCATGAAGTTCAACAAATGGAAACAGCTAAAACAACTCAAAAACAAAAGGGTGGGCGCTGGTGACAGCAGGCTGAACATGAGCTAGCAGTGTGCCCTGGCAGGGAAGAGAACAAACCACAGTTTGGGATGCATTAAACACAGCATAGCCAGCTGGTCAAATAGGTGATTTTTCCACTGTATTTAGAATTGCATAGCCTACCTGGATTACTGTGTGCAGTTCCGAGTTCCACAATCTGAAAGGGATATTAAGGTCCTTTAAAGCATACAGAAGAGGACAATAACATTGGTAACAGGGATGGAAAGCATGTCCTATGAGGAGAGGCTGCGGTCACTCAGGCTGCCCTGTCCAGAGAGGAGGCTGAGATGCCTCTTTACTCTGTGTAGCTCCTTGAAGGGAAGCAGGATGAGGTGCCGGGCTGTGACCTGGTCACTGATGGCAGGACAGGAATGGCACAAAGCTGCCAGGGCAGGGTCAGGCTGGGCATCAGGAAAAGTTTATTTACCATGAGGGTGGTCAAACGCTGGAGCAGGCTTCCTGGAGAGCTGGCTGGTGCCCCCATGCTCAAGAGACATTTGAACAACACCCACATTAATATACTTTCACTTTTGGTTAGTCCTGGTCAGGCAGTGAACTTTTAGATGATTTTTGAAGGTCTTCTTCAACAGAAGTATTTTATTGGATTTTACCTACCAAAACCCAGAAGAAAAATACGAGCTTTCTCAAGTGCAATCAATCACTTACTGAAGGAAAATTTATAAATAAGTAACAGCATTCCCCTACCAACTTGACTACATCACAGAAAGTATCAGAATAGATTCTTCTAGTGGGGTCATTACCAGTAAAAATTACACAGAGTGCAGCTAGCCTATCCAGAATAGCCTACACAGTTTAGTAAGATCAGATCATCTACAATGGGCATAGAGAACAGTTCACTCCTTGTTTTTCTGCAGAACTCTTCAGCATCCATCTCCTCCTTATGCCACACACACATCCAGAATTCTCAGTCACTGCTCACAAATCAAGCTTCCCAGACCTCAGCTCTTCTTCCTTCAAGAAAGACAGGAAAGGTTTGGAAAGAGTCCAGCTGTGTAACGCCCAAAGCTAGACACAACATTCAGATTGAGCCTAACCAAAGCTTTGACAAGTGAAAGGATTACAGCATGTGCCTTGCAGGCTTCCTGTTGGTGCCATGTGCATGTCTCCAGGCACTGCAGTACTGGTGATTCATATTCAACTCAGGCTTAGTTCACTCAGGCTTTCTGATGCCTTCTACTGCAACTCTTCTCTCTCATCTACTCATTTTAACCCCCACTTAATATAGATTAATATAGTCCCAACATTTTTTTTTGTTTGTTTGTCTAGTAGAACACTTCAATTTATTTTTTTTCCCTCAAAAGGCATATCACAAAAGTCATACTGATGCCAAGCAGTGAAAGCATGCTTCTCTTGCTTACCTCCCACACGGACCCTACAGATTTCCCAGGATCAACAGATTAGATTCTTAAGCCACTGACTGCAAAAATAAAATATGAATTTATGTTTCTCAAAACCAACCAAACTAAATTTTCTATGAGTTCTAATCCTATGCTCCTACCTATGTCCTTCTCTAGGCTTGGAATCATCTGCAAATTAAAAGATGTGGACGTTTTTTGTTGTTATTTTTCTGTCCTATCAGCACTCAGCAGACACTCTCAGACCTTGGCTGAGACCAATTTCACCAGTTCTGCGCACACCGAAGAGTAGCTTATCTAGCACCTGAATTCTTAGTTCGCATTTGGGAAAAAAAAACAAAAAACACCTAAAAGTGAGTCTAGGAAATAAGCTCCAAAACAAGATGTTATCAAGCATGTAACAGTTTTCAGTTGTTGTTTTTTTGTGTGTTTTGTTTTGTTTTTTTGTATTACAAAAATAATAGTAAGTGAACAAACAAGAAACGTTCACAGATTCCTCACTAAAGTTTAGAGATACGGTAAGAAATATTAATTTACTTAAATATAAATGCTAGCCACCAAGTTGGTATACAAGGAAGTGCAACGCTACTCAATAAGTAGAAGGGGGGGAACACGAGAAGGCTTGTTCTAACAAGCAGAGATATGTGAGCTAATTCCTGTGAGCAGTTTACGCAGCAACTTCAACTCCTGTTCTGTTAACAAATACCAGAAGACACTTATATTGCTGTAAATTTATCCTTTATTTAGGAATATTAATAAATTAGTTCTATGACCCTACTCAGTCTCCAGCTTGCCTGCAAACTATTTGCCACCCCATCAAGATCTCATGTTCACAGATCAGATTACTTAATCCACGTTTTTTTAGTTTGTAAACCTGCAGCATTTTTAAGCCCCTGCATTAAAGACAATGCAAATGAGCATGGTGCCAATTTTATCTTTCTCACCCGAGTACTTCAGAAATCAGGAACTTGTTCACGTGCGTTAACTGCAGATAACGCTCACTATGTTTTCTGAATGCAAACTAAATAAGGAAATTCCTAACCAATTTTTACTTTCAGAAAGGTGAGATTTAATCCAACCCGATGAATCAATTCATAAATTCTTTGAGGCAGATTGAAAATTTGCTAAATATCACATAATAATTACCTTGCATGCACAGGATACAGGGTTCCAGTAACTACACAATGGCAGGTTTTCTTACTGCACAGTCTAGACAAACAGAACTGTATTTCAAACCAAGCACTACATCATCTTTTTTTTTTTTTTCCATTGTTGACTTCTACTCTACCATTGTGAAATCTCCATTTAATGTAATCTCTTAGTTCAGAAGAATCTTGCCTACACAGAATTTCAGTTAAGCTTGCCAGAGCTAGCACACATAAAATGTAAGAATTCCACGCTTCATGCAACTCCACTGGTAAATGGCAAAGGTGCTGCCAGAATAACTTCACTAAGTTAGTAGCAAAAAAATAAAATAAATAAATAAATAAATTCAAATAAAGTACAAATAAAATCTGTACAGAAAGGCATTTTGAATATCTTCTCTTACTGCTCATTTCTGATGCGTCAAATCCATCTGATTTAAAAGTAATCTTGGAAAGGATGGGGTACCTGGAAAAATGGCACAAAAGGCGTTTCTAAAGAACCTGTTTCTCTTTTTGTGTTACTACAAATATAGAAATGGCTTTCTGAAAGCTTCTAACAGAAAGATTACACCAAATGTTGGATATTTGACGTGTGCTGAAAAAGGCCTTTAATATTACAAAAGTAGAGTCCTTAATCCAAGGTTCAAATGCCTACTTTAAAGGCATTTGGCATTATATTTAAACAAAGCTAGTGCAGTCCCTGCAGCTGCAAATTGCAGGGAACAAATGCAAATCGCAAGAGTTCACACTGCAAGCTCTGAAAAGTCATCAAAGCCTCCAGGTACTTTTAAAGAATAACGTATAAAATGCCACAAGACCTCACAAGCCACCCTGCAGGAATCGCTTTTTACCTGATAGAGCAGTGAAGCTGAGAACTTCAATCCTTTCTTTTTCCAGAGCTTCCATGAAAAAGCAAATAAGCACCCAGTACACTTATATGCCATTAAAAGAAAAATATACATATATATATATATCAACTAAAAATTTAAATGAAACTTACAAGTTACATCACAAATTGCATTTATGCCATGCTACTGAAGATGGATAAATTAACAGAAAAGTTTTGTGATGCTGTTGCCAGGAAACATTGACGGTAAGAATAAAGAAGTATAATCACCTGATATTTCTCAGCTGCCACAACTTGTACCGTGAATTCAACTTTAAATAATACCTCTCATCTAGCGAAAAGTTATCCCTATTCTGTTGATACGAAATTACATGCAGAAGGAGATTATGTAGGAATTTTTAAAACCTTCATTTTAATTCAATAGTGTACAAAGGCATTATGTACACTCTATCACCATTTTGGATACCTAGTAATTTTACAAATTGAAACGCGGGTTACAAAATAATAGAATGTAATGTAGAAGGCTCAACCAGTGAAGCTGCAGATGACTTCCTTTTAAACCTTTCGTTTTTCTAGCAGTACAGAAGACTAGTAGGAATGTCACAAGCCAAGCAATCAAATGGGATATAAACTAATTACTGAAAGACATCTAATTTTAAAGCTTGGAATAGAATAAATTAGCAGTTGCAGAAAGTGGCCACCTTCTTTTGGTTAAGCAGAAGAGAACCAACGTGTTTAATTCAAAGGCATTTGCTCCTGTGCAACCCGAACATGGCCATCTGAGGACGTTACACAGAATCATAGAAATGCTCAGGTTGGAAAAAACCTTAAAGATCGAGTCCAACCACAACCTGACCATACTACCCTAACTCTAACAGCCCTCTGCTAAATCACGTCCCTGAGCACCACCTCCAAACAGTTTTTAAACACATCCAGGGATGGTGACTCAACCACCTCCCTGGGGAGCCTATTCCAGTGCAGTTACACCACAACATCCATGCTCTCCACTCCACTTCTGGGCTGCCCCGACTCACATTCAGGATCCTTCTGGAGCTTTTCTTAAAGCTTTTGCTCTCAATGCTTTCTTTTTCCTATCAAGAGGAAATTTTTAATTTGTCCAATCCTGAGGCATCACCATCCTTCGTGTGCCACAACACTACCAGAAGTTACCCACCGGCCATGATGAGAAAGCTGTCTGCAGTCAATTTTCATCAAGTCAAAGGACAGAGAAATGGGGGGGAGGGGAGAGGAATATACAGGATAAAAACTTCCAAAGAAAAAAAACGGATTCCCAAAGCCTGAGGGTTTCTTCCCTAATTCCTAAGGCTCTAAAGTCTTTTTTTTTTCTCACTTATGATTGAGAAAAGTACAAGAAAACTTTCCACTTCACTGAAGTTATTACTAACAGGCAGGTGGGAACTGCTCACACGCAGGGTTATTTCTGAGCTGGATTTGATTTTCTTACTAGCAAGGCAGCAAACAACAACAAAACAAACCTTGCAGTATGAGTGCAGGAGATGGTGCTCACATTGAGCCAGGCTCAAATCAAGCAGCAGGAAGAGCCACGTCACACTCAGCTAAACCAGCAACCACAGTTTGCACTTCTGCAGGTGAGTCCTCACCTGCAGGACAAAGCAACAGAGGCAGAAACACCAGCTACACACTGCATGTCATCACAGAACAGCAACTCTTCATTTTCCACAGGGCTGTGCGCAGGCAGGAACTCAAGGCCTGGGCACAAGGGAGCCTCATCATGTCAGAGCCCTGCTGGCATCCTTGTTCCACCACTCATCCCCTGTGGACATTCTCAACAATGACACTGCCATTACTGCTCTCTTCCAATGAGCTATGGGCCTGCTGGGATTTTACAGCCTTTGGTACCTTGTAAAATTGCACTGCACTCAGTACTGCTGCAATTCCCGTGGGCCTTCTAATTTTGTTGTTAGTAAATTGATTGATAAAAATGGGCACAGATAAAAGTGCTCGACTGCATACTACTTAAAACCTTCCACTGATGCAGCACATTAATTCTCTGCATGATTCACATGCAACAACTACTCTACAGCAGCATTAAAGATGCTCCTCTCAGTAAAAGCATTCCTATGATGCTTTCTTTTAAAAAGAACGTGCCTGGGGGCTGAGTACACAGCACATGCATGAGAAAAAGAAGGGACCCAGCCCTGGGAATCAAAAAAAAGGCTAAGACAAGACCAACACTGAGCACACAGCTGAGCAGATTTGGATTTGTCAGGGGATACAATTCCCTTCCAATTCCCAGTGCCCCTACTAATTTCCAACTCAGGTCACCATCACGTGACAAGGTCTGTCATTTGAAGAATGAAGAAATGCAAGCCATGTAGCACACATCAGCCCAGAATAATCATTAACAGTAAAGACAAATGTAATGATGTCTATCAGTCTGCTCTGCAATGCTGCTGACAGCTTCGGACAGAAAGACAGACACTACAACTGGGAATAAGATCGGTCTTGGAGACTGTACACAGCCTTGATTATGCTCCTGGAAAGCAAATCTTGTACTGCTTTCCTGCTGTATACACAGGTGCCTGGAAAGCAGCCTGAAAGCCCAGGCTTTTGTCCTCAACACTCTCAGGCCACCTCTGTAGCTTTTGTTTTACACAGCGTGGCCTGGCACCCCTACTGCGACCAAGCTTAACGCTCATTACAGCACCGTCTATAAATGTGACCTAATTTTTCTGCTTGAGTGTCAACATCTTGGACCTCTGCCTCTCCAGGGGGAATGCACTGGGTCAGGATCTCACACAGCTGCCACTACAAACCTAAAGGTCAGGTGTTGCACAGATAGCTAAGTAAACAAATAAAGGTTGTAAGCTGAACACTCCTTGAATGCAGGTGCACGAACGCATAAGGAAGCTAAAAATCACTGTATCAGCTGTCAAGCAGCTAGAGAGCTGTGCAACCCACTGCCACCAACCAGTTCTCTGAAATAGGGTATGAAATGGCATAGGAAATAAGAGGGCTCCCAGAGCACGCTGCTCCAGTGCAAAGTCACTCCAAATTCCAAAGGAGAGGAAAAGGTGCTGGACTGAGTCACTCTCTGGGTGTTGTGCTGCATGTCTGCCTGCTGGGGAGCAACTGCATTTTTAGCAGTATGAATTACTCAGACAGACATTCACTATCTGTTACCTATGGTCATAAAGCAGAAAAATGCAGAATGACCATAATTGTCTGCAACTTGTATTTAAAGATTACCCAGTGGACAATAACACAGAGTGCTTACCAGAAGGTTTCTTGGAGCTCATCATTTTAGAACTGAAGGGAACAAGTCAGGCCAACTGATGCAACAAGAAAGAAAACACATATTTTCAAGTCTCAGTAACCCTCTTCCTGGTCTGAAAGTGTTTTACATAACCTCGCCTCGTTTAGGGAAGCCTTAAGACACACTGCTTGTGCCGATAGCACCGTCCCCTGCACTACAGAATCGCAGAATTGCTCAGGTTGGGAAAGACCTCCAAGATCACGTCCAACCACAGCCTGGCCACGCCACCCTACCTCCAACAAGCCTCTGCTAAACCGTGCCCGAGAGCACCACGGCTCCGTTCAGCCAGGCCTCGCACGGCCTCTTCTCGTACCGCACTTCCCCAACCACCGACTGCAACCTTCCGGCAGATGGAGGCTCACAGACAGCCCCGCCCGCAGGTGACGAGGCGGCGGCGGGGCGGGAGCCGCTCTGCCACAGCGCTGCCTCTCAGCAGGGCCTGGGCGAGGAGGCTGCGAGCCTGCCCCACAGCCGCCGAACCGCAGGGGCACGCGCACCCCACGCTATCGGCCGACGGAGCCGGGACCCGCCGCCTCGCCTCGCCGCCCCGCCCCCGCTGACCGCCCGCCTCACAGCGCCCGCCCGAGGCCAGGGTGCGCCGCGAGCGCGCATGCCCGGCACCAGCAGCTCCGCTGAGGCTGCGCGGCGCCGCCGACCGAGGGGGAGGGGACCGCGCGCTCCCGTTCTTGCCCCGCGCTCGGCCCGGGGGGAAAATGGCGAGCCTGATTCCCGCGGCGACCTCATCTCCCGCCGGCGCTCCTTCCCGTAGCAAGAAGCGCCCGGCAAGCCCGGGCACCGGCAGCGGTCCGGCCAAGAAAAAGAAAGTGGCGGCGTCGAGCGGCTCGCAGGTAACGCTCGCGGGCGGGCGGGCAGCGCGCATGTGCCGCGGCGGTTTCCGCGCTCCCCCACTCGCCGCGCATGCGCACAGCCGCGGCGGCGTGCCCTGCTGCACGCGGGGTCTGTCCGCGCGCTGCGCCGTGCGCCTCCGTGCTGGGGCTGTTCGGTTGTAGGCAGCGAGGGACCTTGTCTCCAGGTCTCTTGTCCTTATAATTACTACTGCTGAACCTGGGGGAGAATGAGTAGCTTCGATACTGATCTAAAAAATGCCACTAATTCCTCTACCTTAATGTTCACAGCAGTATTTTCACAGGTGCTTAGAGAAACAGGAAGCATCTAAAAGAGTTTATTCTATGTTAAGATGTGACCAGTGAGCAAAATGCTTGCACCTGACAGCTAACGAGCTCCAAAGACAGAATTTGCATTAAGATAAGAGAGGGACTTGGAAATAACTTTGTTGGAGGACAAAACCCTCTCTGGACAAAACTCTGCTCTTGTGAGGCCCCATCTGGAATACTGCATCCAGGTGTGGAGCCCCCAGTACAGAAAAGACAGAACTGTTGGAGAGGGTCCAGAGGAGGGCCACGAAGATGATCAGGGGACTGGAGCACCTCCCCTGTGAAGACAGGCTGAGGGAGCTGGGCTTGTTCAGCCTGGAGAAAAGAAGGCTGCTGGGTGACCTCATTGCAGCCTTTCAATACCTAACAGGAGCCTACAGAGGGGAGGGGACTCAACTCTTTGCAAGGGTAGATAACTGCAGGACAAAGGGAAATGATTTTAAGTTGAGGGAGGGGAGATTTAGATTGAACATCAGAGGTAAATTCTTTACAGAGAGAGTGGTGAGGTGCTGGAACAGGCTGCCCAGAGAGGCTGTGGATGCCTCGTCCCTGGAAGTGTTCAAGGCCAGATTGGATGGGGCCCTGGGCAGCCTGCTCTAGCATTAAATGGAGAGGTTGGTGGCCCTGCCTGTGGCAGGGGGGTTGGAGATTCATGATCCTTGAGGTCCCTTCCAACCCTGGCCATTCTGTGATTCTGTGAAAACCCAGCTGAGTTGCTGGATGTGTAACTAAGAGGCAAAGCTTTGCCTCGGCCTAAGAAAAGCAGCGTTTAAAATCGCTTCACTGTCAGTGTAAAGCCCATCCAGTTCAACCCTTGCTGTTGCCTGATTGCCCCCAGCAGCTCAGCTGCCCAGGGCCCCATCCAGCCTGGCCTTCAGCGCTCCAGCAACGGGGCACCACAGAAGTGTGGGCAGCTGTGCCAGCGCCTCACCTCCCTCTGTGAATTTCCCCCTGCCATCTGTCCCACCTCTCAAGCAGCATGTCTGGATTATTTCTTCTAGAAGGATTTTGTCAGCCAACATCAAAAAAAAGGGCTGGAGAAAAAAAGTGCCTTTTTTATATTTCATCCCATACATGATTCTTCTCAGTCATATTTCACAGACCATAATAGTAGCGTGGCTGCAAAGTATGCACAGCCTGTTAGGTTGCTTATTTTCCCACGAGCCATTAGATCAGGGAAACGTGTATGCATTTTCCTGCAGATCTTCTCTCCAGACAATTGAAAGCCATTGTGCTCATGCCAAGGCGCAGACAGAAACCTTTCCATGTTCTGAACGATGCTCTTGTAACTCTTGTTTTCTCCCTGTGTCATTTACGTATTATTTTCCTTTTCTGGTGCTCTTATCCCCAGGAGAGGCTGTACAAACCACAGTGATTAATGTAGCTAACAAACTGCACTGCAACCATGAAGAATTACTGCCTGGCATGATTGCATTTGACAACTTTTTTCAAGGTCTATTAGCAATAAGAATCTGGATTTCCAGCATGGAAAAGTCTGCTCTAATTTAGATCTAACTAATTTAGATCGTTTAAAAGGCCTGGCGGATGGAATGGCTGGAAACCCTGAGGGCCAGGCTGCGCTTTTGAGACCGGGGGAGTTGGTTGCTATCACGGCGTCGGCTCTCCAAGCGTTCAGGGAGGTTGCCCGGTTAGCGGAACCTACAGACCCTTGGGCGGACATCACACAGGGACCGTCGGAGTCCTTTGTGGATTTTGCCAATCGCCTTATCAAGGCGGTTGAAGGGTCGGACCTTCCATCCCCGGCCGTAGAGCCCCCTCCGACGCCACCCAGCTTCCACTCTCCTAAGCCGCAGCCCCCTCTTCTAGGGTCATCGCCTCCTTCCCCAAGGGAGACGGGAGAGAGTAGGATCGCCACGCCGCCTGTGGCCGACCACTATTCCCTAAGAATCACGTCGGGGTCACCAGATGAAGCCGAATGCCCGCTTCAGCTTCACACAGGTGTTCGCAATCGTTAGGGACTCATCGGTCTGTCCATCTACCCCGGTGCACACCAATGTGGTGGAAGGTAAAATGGCGTTTATTGGATCGTAACAGGGGTTTATATAACCTTGCACAACTTCGTCTACGCCCCTCTTATTTTACGTAAACACCTACATCACTACTATCTTATCTGGTTGCTACTAGCAACTGCTTGAGGGCGGAGTGTTTCATTCGGAGCGTTTCATGCTCACCGTCTACAGCTCTGTGTCTGTATGCATGTATAAAATCCTTCACACTTAACAGTCTTCTCCAGCACTTCAACTTCTAAAACTGTTTTCTGAAGCTCACATCAAACTTAAGCCTATAGGTAGCTTTCAGTATTATGAGACAACCCATGATCTCTTACCCAAACTGAGTTTTGATAAACAGTTTTTGCAGTTCTTCTCACAAGAGGTTTCAGTGGAGAAAGGAGTAATTTCTCATTTAAGTCAGCATATGCATCCACTGACTTCAGCAGCTCAGATCAATCCCATAAGGAGAAGAAAAAAATGAGGCGGTGAAAGTGCCTTACCTAAGAAATGGGACAAGAAACAGCTCGTTGATCTTCTTGCTATCACATTGAATGTTGCTGACTAGCTCTGGAGTGAGCCAGTTTGAATAGAAACAAAATGGAAAACGGGGACTTTGCATTTTTTGAGTTAGAAACATTGATTACTTGATCACATTCTTCTTCGGTACCTCATTTAATCTGTGCACTCCAGAAGCTTTACATAGTCCATAGTTAATTGCTGAGTAATGTACTTTTTCTGGAATAGGAAACCTGTGACACGAGGAAACAGTAATTCTAGCCTGCTGAGCTCTTCAGAATACTGCCTGTCAACAAGCACTTAATGCTCTATTTTATAAATTATCCAATTTTTAAGTGGATCAGCCAGTCAGAGACTAGGTCATCAATGAATTTTAAATACGCTTTCTGAATATATTAACTACTGAGTATTCAGTCATTGTGGGCCTTTAATTAATTAACTAGTTAGTTTATCTCTAACGTCACATGAATAACATCCTTCATTCTGCTGTCTGGTAAGTACACACTCTTAATACACACCATGTGCAGCACAAGTTTGGATGTAGTAGTTGGTACTCTTCTGACTGTTCAGTTTCCTAAGTAACCTCTTTGATTTTTTAACAGCTTCATACAGCCTCATTTCAGCCTTTCAGGTGCCAAATATATCATTCTTTAGCTCAGCATGGTATGATTTCTATTTTAAACAAACTGACATTGTGAAACAAATGGGAAAATAGTGAATTATATCCCTAGTTAATTAGCACACTACAGGTAGGAGAATCCCTACCAAGAGGTCTCTGACTACCTGCAATGTCAGCTTAGGATCTGAGGACTCTGCTAAAGTACTCCAAAGTACATTGTATGCTTTTGAGTGTTACATTAACTGGTAGCTTCTGCATGGCCTACCCCAAAATACACTTAATGCTGCCAGTTTTGAGTTTCTTCACATCTGTGATTCTGTCACTGTGAAATAAAACAAAAATGTTCTCTTTCAGTGTGACTTCTGCAAGTTGCATTAGCTTGCTTTTCTTTCGTAAGCTTTATGTCACAAGTAGCTATCAGCATAGTGCTTATGCTGAAAGATGTGCTGATGTGACAAAACTGTAGATTTCAAAGAATCACCCAAAATGTGCTGTATTTTTAACAAAAGCTTGAGTAATCAGCTAGTTTGAGTAACTGTGTGTGTACTATATAAGAATGCAGAAGGATCACACAACATAAAGATGTTTTAAACCCAGTTTTGATGATGTTTCTCTGACACATAGTCTAGAATATAAGTTACTACTTTCTCTAAGATACACTTTTAGGGCAGTAGCAAATAACATTCTTTGGAGTTTGTATGACTTACCGGCCCAAAGGTATTGAGTCATGTTTGCTTTGGAAGAACATTGCCCATAGGGCTTGTTGGTCATGTCTACAGAAGGAGACACACGCTTTTTGGATACAATGCCTGTATTTACCAAATGTAAAATTAAAAATGAGTTTACAGGAAACCACGATTGCAGATTGATTACATCATCTCTATTAGCCTTGCACAATTATTCCTCCCATATAGTTGTGCCACTGAAAAATACCTCAGTCTTTACTGCAGCAAATGATTTTTAATGTTGAGGATTATTATGTATATTAAAATGTTAACTTCAGGTGTGAAAACCAGTGCTGTTTTTTGACTTACATAGTACCATTCACTTTGATGTCTTTGCCTAATGATTTCCAATAGCTTCTGTGTTGGTTCAGCTCCACTGCTGACAGAAGTAACAGAAGCTCTTGGGCAGACTTGTCTCTAGGTCTCTTGTCCTTTTAATTACTACTAAACCTGGAGGAGAATGAGTATCTTTGATACTGATCTAAAAAAATGCCACTAATTCCTCTATCTTAATGTTCACAGCAGTATTTTCACAGATGTTTAGAAAAACAGGAAGCATCTAAAAGAGTTTATTCTGTGTTAAGATGTGACCAGTGAGCAAAATGCTTGCACCTGACAGCTAACGAGCTTCAAAGAAAGAATTTGCATTAAGATAAGAGAGGGACTTGGAAACAATTTTGTCGGAGGACAAAGAGAGAAAATGTGCTAAATGTGGCAAATGCATATTTGCTTACATGCTTGTGAAACGACTTCATACATGAGTGATGAAGTACAGTAAGTGCCTCACTTGGAGAATGATATCAAAGTTTGTCTCACATTTTGAACGAATGTAAGCTGCTTCGTAAACTACAGAAATACACCAAGAATGCTCCTGCTTCCTCTCTCTCAAACTGTGTAGCAAGTTTTGGTACAATTTAGAAAATAACGATTGAAATTCCTCCTCTGCAAGACTTGAGTGGTATTTCTGAATTACTTACATGATTAAATACATTGATTTTATCTCTGCAAATATTGCAGCACTGCTACTGGAAACCATTTTACGTAACTGTTTCTCATATGTATATTTCACACTCTTCCCTTTTTCTCATTCTGTGCTCCAAAACAAGAGCTCTACAACAATGTTAGAAAATACAAAAGTCAAAATGGTGTAAGGTTCTCTTAAATAAGCTCCTCTAATACACAACCTTAAAATAAAAAGAGCAATTCTAAGATAAGCTTAGAACTCCATTTCTTATGTAAAATGTAACTGGATGATGGTATTTTACATTGTCACCTGAAGATCACCTGATGAGGAGCTGCACTCTCAACAGGACTTAGCTATGTACATATTAGCATGGCTGCTGCTATGTATTCAGAAGCTAACAACAGAGAGCTTACCCAGGGATATAAATAGCATGGAATTGGACTCCAAACCATCAGTAAATTTAATCAGTTCTCCTGTTCTGCTGTTTTACCAAGCCCATCACTGTAAGTAGGAAGCCATCAAATCAATTTAAAAATAACTTTGTTTTAAAGAGTCCATTTGATTTGGCTCTAATTTCCTGAAAAATGAGGTTAGGGTAGGATGAGTTTAACCACGGAGTCACGGAGTGTGACTACAACCACTGCACCGAACTGCTGCTTTCACTGTGTTTCGGGACAAGCACCTTCTGCAGTATGGCACGATGTAATAATGAATTTCTGATTTGACAGGAAAAATGAATTGCTTATGAATACAGACCTTGTTTACAGGCCTAACCAGTGTAACACTAAACTTACTTTCATAATACTGTCCCCGATGAGACTTTCTGTAAGAGACAAACATAGTTTTCTTTTGTAGCTGGAAATTTAAAAAACAAATTGTGTTTTTCTCCAACATCTTTGCCCAGAGACAGCAAGACCCTGATACAACACAGTAGTAGGGAGGTGTAAGTGCATATGCATGTGTCAGTTTATTAAAAAGCTGTCATTTCATTATGCTGTGAAGTTTTTTGGGTTTTTTTTGTTTTGTTTTGTTTTTTCCTGCTTAAACATCTTTCAGCCCTTAAGGTTATGACAGTAACTGAAAAAACATGAATTTAACCAATGATCTGGACCCAATCTGAAGCTACTGCTTGCTTCCAATGAAGACATAATCTGCTCCCAGGGGATGTCAACTCAAACCTAATTAAATTGATTTAAATGGATAAGTAATGCTTTAAACTGGATAAAGAGTAGCTATCGTGATACATTGCAGCCAATTGCTAGGTACTGATAAGAATTCCTGAGGTGAGCTGTTCAGGCTGAGCCACTTGTTCACGTTCCTACCCAAGAGTCTTGACTCTTACAGAATGAACTCATCCATCTGAAACTGTACTGCCTCGTCCTAACAAGAGTTTGAGCAGCAGTGGGCAGGTGATGATAGCTGTACCATGGGCAGGTATCGTAATGCAACATCACACTGCACATCACCAGATCGCAAAGCATGGAAAATCCCAGGAAATGGCAGATCTCTGAATGAAGCAGATAGGGTCATCACTTAGATTAATCCCTTTTAAACACATGTGACCACCAAGATGATAGTCTGTGTGATAAAGCAGACTGTGAAAAGCTGAAATATGAAGCATTTTTTCTAGGAGGTTTTCTTGTACTCTTATAAGAAACAGCTCGTTTTCAGGCTGTCTACTAATGAGAGCCAGGATTCTCCTGAGGTACTGGTTTCTGTCAGTTGCACATCTGAAGTCAAATCTATTAAAAAAGCAGAATCCCTGCAGTCCCACAGGAGGAAAAACAGTAATTAAAAACAATTAGCGTATTTCATAGGGAAATGTGTCTAAAGTGTTGTGTGTTTTAAGTTTAGCTTCATTTTAAGAAAAAGAGGGGATTGATTTATGTAGCAATCAGGATTAAAAGGAAGACTGTCAAAGCTGAGAGCTGAGCACTGACTTTGCTTGACATTTATCACATACTGAAGGGTTTAGAAGATCAGTAATCATAGCAGCATGTGAATTTCCAAACCAGTCTATGCCAGTCTCTGAGAACTACCGGTCCCCCCACCAAATGGGATTAGATTTGAGATTCAGAGTAAACACAGATGGTTTTTTTTGTAGAAGGGTAAAAGCATATGTGTGTTGACTTGTGCTATTGGGCATCAGTATGCTGGTGTCATGTTATTTACCCAACTCCCTTTATCCTGGCAAGAGAACTTAGTTTTTCCTTTAGCCAGAAGATAGCGGAGAGTCTTACTGTGATTGCATTCAGTGTCAGGATTCATAATAAACATACAGGAAGGCTAAAAGAAATAATAAAGATGGTTCATTGCTTCTATTGCAAGGAAATAAAACAGAATGGATTATTATTATTATTATTTTTGAAAGAGAAAGAACGATCTATAAAACGTTTTACACACGTACTTTAGTGTGACATTTTGTCTGAGAGGCAATGCTCCTGAAAGGCAAGGTGAGGGGCCTGTTAGCACATTAAAAGGCTCAGGTTAACCAAAGAAAACTTGGAATAACTTAACTAATTGGTGCAGATTAGAATAGCTGTCAGCCCTCTTTTCGCATTTTTGTCAAGTGTAATGCTTATGTTAGATAATATTTCAGTTCTTTCTTTAGCAGTACATTGGCAATGCAGTTATATAAACAGCAATGCAGCTATATAAGTGTATTAATTTTTTATTAGAAAGGCTAATAGAGATATTAATTTGGTAGCATGGCAGCGTTTTGAACACAGTTTTAAGCATTCCAAGAATACAGAATTGAGACATCGGTTGTTTATTTTGGCTTAGAGCTGTAGAAAGCCATAAAATTTGTGACACTGCATTACAAAATATACCTTGCCCTCACAGCAGCATTCATATCCATCAACAGCATGTCTTGTCTCCCTGGAAAGCACACCTACAATTTTGGGAGGCACAGTTAACCACTCTAGTAATTTATCTTGATATAAAGGAGAGAGGCTCAGTCTCCTACTGTCTCCTTCACATCTCCCTGCCCCCACAGCCTTGCCAGCTTCACACCAGGCTGCCCAGCCCTCAGCAGTACTTGGCAGATCTTCCCCCCTCCTAGAAGATGCTCTGTGTCTCTGCTGCCTTGGTGAGCTGGGCTGGTTCACAGGGGATCAGATCAGTTAGGCAGGAGCCAACATAGGGAAGAAGTTGGACCATGCAGGAAAAAAAAACACAACAATAACACTTTTCCATTACAAGTGAGCTGTTGCCTAAGCTTGGAGATTCTTAACTGCAGGTTTTACTAGTTTACCTTAACAAACTGAGAGGAAACTGCAGCAGTTCAAGATCTGACTTATTAGCAGATCCTATGCCCTTGCCTATGGAGGGAAGGCAAAGATTCAGCTGCCTTATTGCTTGTTCGTCAGCCCCTTAGAGGTGATTCTGTGCCACCCAGCAAGCAATGTGGGATGCCACCAAAATATGCTAGAGGGAAATGCTAGGGCTGGGTCCTGGTGCTGCTTCTCCCTGAAGATTTAAGCAACTCTTTCTACTTGGATTCAGAACCATGAACATCTGCCTTTTCAAAGGCCAATATTAAGTCCTTTCTTTCTGAAGCAGAGCAGAAATCACACTTAGGGCACTGATGCTTGCTTTTTTTTCTGTGAGGTGTCCTTCCAGCTGCTTGCTGGATCCCCCACGTGAAGTTAGTTCTGTTCCTGCCTCAGCCCCAGGGGACTCAGAGTCCCTTTTTCCACACACCCACCCTAACCGCCAGGCTTGGAGCCAGTCTGGTGCAGTGGGAGAGGCATGGAAATGTTTCCTCCTCTGCAGCTGAGGATGGATATTCTGTTTGTTCCAAAGAGAATGACTGCATAGTCTGGTATTGAAGACGGTCGTCAGAATGGCTTCTTTTATGTATTTTTTTTTTTCTGCTTATGTATTTCATGATGATTTTAAAAAAGCTAGGTAGACATGCCATCTAATCACAAGTATTTATGTTGTAAGAGAAATATATGACTGTTATTCCAAGAAACAAATTTGAAATGGATAAGAAGGAAATCATTTTGTGAGTGATATGTAATTAAACTGTGGCACAGACTTACAAGGAGCCCCTGTGTTTGTAAGGGTGCTGTGTGCTATATCACTACAGCCTTATTTGCTGCTTCCACAGATTCATGCATTCCCAAAGTAGTAGAAGAGTGAGAAGAAGGGTAGGAAAGGCTGAGACACCTGTAATAGTTTCTGTGTAAGTTTGAGAAGGTTTACAATTATGGATATCGTCAACTAAGTGGAATAGGTTGTAAAATCAAACAAGCTTTCAAGCATACAACGATTCAGCAACTTCCAAATCTAATTACAGACTGAAAACAATTGCTTAGAGTGTAGTAAGGTAGTCAGTTAGACCATCTTTGGAGTAAAGGTCAGTGGAATCCCAGGAACACGGGATGTTAATCAGGGAAGGGAGAGAGTGTTAGGAAAATACCTGTCATCTGTGAGAAAGGAGTTAAAACCCTGCAGAAAACTGTATGTAGGTTATGTGCCCTAAAAAATCGTTCTTTGGAGTTGCTGTAGAGTCCATCCAGAAGCTTGCCTTAATTTTCCAGATAAACAGATGTATTTAATAAAATATAGCCCCTCTGCCTAGAAACTTTATGCCCTGAAACCATCAAGACTACAGTGAAATACTGCTGAAATAGAACATGCAGAAATTAGGGCAGTAATTAACGTGAGTTATATGACTGCTCATGACCAAAAGAGCTTTTTGTTAATAAAACCAGTATTTTCTATTTCATAGCATATTGATTTTTTACTAGAGACATGGAAGGCAGCCCAGAGAGCTGTGCTATCACTGTACTTGGAGGTGCTCATGCCACCTGGCCCAAGTTCATTCCTGACCCTGACTACAGGAGGAGATGGGTTGGCCACTCCCAAGGTCCCCTCCAGCCTCATCGTGCTGTGATTCAGTGAGCATCTCCTTTCAGATGCCTAATTTATTTGATAAAGGTGGGTCCATCCTCTCCCTGGACGTGCAGTTCTACAGTCCTTTAATATCTCTCTCTGAGTACTGCAATTGTACTGCAACCTTCCCCACAGCGTCTTAACGAAGCCCCAGACTCAATGACTGTGTTTTATTATTATTATTATTCTCCCTTCGTTATAACAATACTTAACGTTTTGCTAGAATTGCTTTTCCCTCTGAGGAACAGCACAATGTTCTTACAGATATGTTAGCTCTAAAATTCAAGAAACCAAAACAGGAAAACACCATTACATCTTGATGTGCTCACAGCACATTCAGGCCCCTCAGGCCTGGCCTGAGGTTGCCAGCTGGGAGGGTCCTTATTCCTTAAGGTAATCACCTTTGTTTACTTAGTCTAGAAATAGCCGTGTTCATTTGAGTCTCAAATGAGCATCCTTAATATTCTCTATTGGTCAGAAGTTTTCCTTTTACTTTTTGCTGCATCCAATTTGTAGCAGCCAGAATTGTTGTTTGTTGCAGCCACAGAAATGTCCTTTTATCCTCCTTTCTGTCTGTCCAAAAGTTATTTTTTTGATTTGCTAGATCACTGATTTTGGAAAACTTATCAAAAAAAACCCCGTTAAATCCATCAGAAAATATTAAACACCATGTTTCTCTCTCACCCTTGATAATGGATGTGATACAAACTTCAATAGTTATAATGCAGTGGGAAAGTCAAGTCTTGTAACAGTTCTGTTTTGCTTTAAGTCCAGCAAAATAAGCAGTCAGGATACAAGTTTATACGCAAAACACTAAGCTGTCTGGCCCTTTCCAGGATGTACCATGGTTCCTCATCTTCATAATATAACAACAAGGTGAATTGTACTGCTACAAAATTACACAACTGAGCAAACAATCACTGGTTGTACAAATATTTCTCAGAAACGTTTAGAAATTTGGTCTCAAATTAGCATTGCTCTCCTCCCTTTTCCCTCAGTAGTCTCAGAACAGCGTGCAATGGATACCTCTATCACCTTATTTTCATTGGAGTTAAAATCAGCCGTATGTTGCCTGCTTTGGTACAGCCATCACTATTTTTGTCATTATCCAGTTAAATGTATGTATTCATAGGATAATGCATCTACAGTTTTGCTTAAATATGGGAAACTGCTGTTTAAAGCAGGACTGCTTGGTGTTGAGGCTGTTAGCCCTTTGGAGCATGCGACACAGTTACTGCTCTCTAATAACATGTACCTCTGGTAACTTTTTGAAGTTTATAGAAAAGAAACATTTTAACTCTAAATTGCTTTAGATGTGAATTATTTCATATGCCTCTGTACCTTTAGTGTCAGAGTAGATGATCTTAATGGTCTTTTCTGACCTTAATGATTGTATGATTCTACCTAACATTTGCCTTTCTGACATCATGTTTTGGTATAAGTCTTAAATACCTAAACGTAAGTGAAAAAAATGTCATGCAAGTAACTTTAGACTGAAGTTTTTGCATTAAGATTGGTGAGATTTTCTCATGCATTGTGGCAGCAGGAAGTATAGTTAGCAGAAATGAAAAAAAAGAGAATTTTTATATGTTTCAAATGACAATTAAGACAGACACAAAGAGGGCCTAAAAGTTGCAAAAAACAGGAAAAAAAAAGTGAAGTTTTGTTATCTGTACCAGTTTACTAGTTAGTCCACAACATGTGGATATAAAATTAGAGTATTCTAATTGACACCTATCTATTTTTCCTAAGAAAAATAGGTAAGAGCTCTGGAAGATGGATACACCTGTCTTTGCTTGAAACTAATTAATGCCTTTCCTTGAAGAAAATACTCAAACTTTGTTTCCTATCAAAACAGATAATTATTTACAGAATAAACTAAAATCAGGAAAGTGAGTATATTTTGCAGAATGTGATTGCTTTCTTGTCAGCCATAGGAGCTGGTATCTCTTTGCTTTCCATGTCTCTGATTCAGGTGCAGGTAGGTGCATGGACTTGGATTCTACTCCAACTTGACCAAAGTCTGTTATTGGACAGAGGGATTTTGATATGCTCCCTGATCAGCATTACGGTGAGAAAAGCACATCAGCATACTGTAATCCTCTGTTTTGTTTCCCTGGAATTCTTTGACCTTAGCTGTTCTGTAGCAAATGAAGTACTGAAAACTTTAGCATGCAGTTGAGCCAAAGTCCTTGACTGAACTTATTTAGTTTCTAATAGAGAAAGGAAGGTACTGGCAGTTTTTATAAAAAAATCAATTCTGATTTACTCCAGTCTTTCTTGCTACTCTATTTCCATGCATTTTCAGCCACGAAGCCCATCAGTTTAGAAGATTTCTCTCTTGTGAGGAACCAAAATATTCTGTTAGCTGGGCTTAGTTTTATTTACTCTTGGAGAAAGCATGAATTAACGTGCTTTTTCATTCTATGTACACTAAAATTTTAGCTCCAGAGCTGCTTCAGCATGCCATTCAGCTCACAATTTTGTCTAAGTTACATTTTTCTTAATCATAGAATCATATCACAGAATCATAGAATGGCCTGGATTGAAAAGGACCACAATCATCGAGTTTCAACACTCCTCTTATATGCATTGTCACCAACCACCAGCCCAGGCTGCCCAGAGCCACATCCAGCCTGGCCTTGAATGCCTCCAGGGATGGGGCATCCACAACTCCTTGGGCAACCTGTTCCAGTGCATCACCAGCCTCTGTGTGAAAAACTTCCTCCTAATATCCAACATAAACCTCCCCTGTCTCAGTTTAAAACCATTCCCCCTTGTCCTATCACTATCCATCCTCATAAACAGCCGTTCCCTTTCCTGTTTATACACTCCTTCCAAGTATAAAGAATAAAGAAATAAAGAAAACTAATAAAGAGAACTGTCAAACATTATAAACAAGGAATAGTTTGAGTCCACAAAGTGAAATCTGAAAGTGAGAGTTCCTTTGCAATTATTTTAGCTGATGGGAGCTTTGTGGCCAATGCAAATTAAACCACACTTTTCTGGGATACTGTGCAGCTATTCACAGTTGTGTCCCAATTACATTTTATTTGAGGCTTTTCCCCATAGAAAATAGTAATACTCTTTTTACCTTAAAATATCTGCGAGTTACAAAACTTTGTCCAAGTTTGGAAGTTTTAAAATGGAAAAATATGTTTGGCATTTGAAATCTCTTGAGGAGAAATCAAAGCTTTTATTGAAGACTGTTAGTCAATGGTTGAAAGTTCAGTAATGTTGAAGAGTTTTCCTGGATATTTTTTTTCTTAAGTGAGCAGCACCAGTAAAAGGCAGCTCTTGTGTCACAAAATTGCTAGGCCTTTTTCTTCTAGTTTTCCAAGCAATGTTTGAGAGGTAGGAATGTAATTAAAATCTTACCCTCCCTTCGGCTGCATTTTTAATTCTGCATTCAGTCCCTCACACAATGTAATAGAGCTTTGCTTCGGGGTGTTTTATACCTCTATCAAAGTGACTAAAGTAATTAGTATTTTATACATTTTGGTAAGTATTTTGTCACTGGAAGCACCAGTGCAGGTGAATGATAATGGTTTGAAGCTCAGTCAGTGACGGGACCTTAAATGGGAATGTCGCCTTTTAATCAAGAGCACTTGGAGTCTATGGTATTGAAATGCCCTACAGAGAACATAGAAAAGCCATCCATCACCTTGTGACAGTCCAATCTTTTAGCACATGAGTAAAATTTTATTCAGCCTTTCTAAGGCAGTTGGAACATAAGATGTTTTAACTCATCTCCAAACAGCGGTGAGGAAGCATAATGTGAAGATTGCTTTCTGGACGGTGTGTATGTCTTTATTTAGCATCTTTATTGATTTAGCATGCAGCTGAAACTTTTTCCATGTCCCACTCGCACACCCCCAGTCCCCTTTTCATACACCAAACGGGGTGGATTATTTTTGCATTTTAGCTGTAAGTTTGGAATTAATTTGCATTGTTCATTAACTCTTGATGTTCGGTGCGAATACTCAGCAAGTCAGAAGGGAAGAAGTGCTGCCTTCCAGTGGGAGGTTTTATGGCACACATGGACAAGCTTCTGGACAGGGACCTGGGGGTTATGTGGTCAAATACACTTGAAATTGTAAACTGTTACTGTTCTAGCCATTCAGAAATTGCCTTTCAAGTATGCTAATTTAAACAAAAATGGTTTAGTTGTCAGGTCTTTAGGGTTTTCCTTTTGATTTCTGGTGGTAGAAACCTTCACCAGGAGTCTTATCTTTTCCATTGGGAAGAGTTGGCATCAGTGAAACTCACTGACTTGGATTTTCTCCCAAACTCCACTGTGTGTGTGACTGAACACAGTGCCCACTCTACTAGCCATCTGAAATCAAGAACACTGACCTGCACTGTAGTTGTCTTCTGTTTAGCAAATGAGTTTCTCAGTATCCTACAGTACTGGGAACAAAATCTGCTGTGAATACACAAGATTTTTTCCTTTCTGGCATTCAAATAGTTCCGAGCTGAAATCTTTTTTGTCCTGCCCCAAAATAAGCAGATGAAATCGTTTCATCATTCTGAAGGGAGAATGTTCCTAAAACACTACCATGTACCACAGAAAAGGCAAGGGAAATTCTATCAGGCTTCATTTCAGTGTTCCATTAGGTGCAGCGTTAGCTGGGATTCTGTTAAATAGCTGACATTCAAAATCTTCTCCCAGTTTTGGACAGTCTGCTTCTATCACTGCTGCTGTGATCTGGTGACATCTGTGCGCTTTTTCTGCATGACATTATCTCTCACTGTAATTGGTTGCTAGGGAAAATACAGGTATTATCTATTTCTTCTTGAAATTACCATTTTATTCCCTGGCTGCGTGCCACAATTTCATCAGGATGTCACAGAACTTAACCGAAGCTTCAAGTTCAGTCAGTTGTTCTACAAGTTGAATATCGCTGCTTTAAAAGTAACCTATTACCAAATAATAATAATAATAAATAGACAAATAGTAGTATTGAGGCAGAGTTAATGCAACTGTCTCAATGAAACAAAGAATCTCTTTGTGCTATTATGATTATGAAAATCAGCTGCCAAAAGTAACTAAGTAAAAATCATTTTAACAATTTCTTGAGCTTCGCGTACAAATGTTGGAGATAAGCGAGTTACTCAGCAACCCAAACTAGGTGCTTGGGGCAGTATTACCAACGAGTCTGAGTGCTTCATTTAGAACCAGACTGCTCTTATCACTTATTTTTCAGTAGTGACCTACAGCCCCCTAGACATCACTGTAAGACAGTGCCAGAGAATTAGAAATGCTGAACACAGAGAAAATGGATTTCAACGTAAAATCAAAGCAGAAAACTACAGAGACAACTTCAATTGCTCAACCCAGAATACTGTTAAAACTAACTAAAGAATGATTTGCAGAAAACATAATCAACATTTACCATACTGGTTTTCCTTCCTTCAACTAGAAACTCCCTTTCTGGTTCTTACAGAATTTATGCACTTAAGTTTTGTTTTGCCAACACATTGTACGGTTTACTTTCTATTTTAAAATTCTCTTTTTAAATTTTGCTGTCTGAAACTGTGACATCTAGCAAAAATGGCCACAGAAGATCATATTGTACCTTCAGTAATGTGCAAATCCTGTTTCTTTCTAAGGCATGACATGCATGGTATGCACTGATAGGATACCAGTCTTCAAAATTTGGTTCTCGTGTTTCATATCTTATATGTTTCTTATATATTCTATTATACAATTTTTATCTTTGGGGAGGAAAAAAAAAAAAAAAGATTCAGACAAGCACTTTCATAATAAGCTCATTCTACCTCATATTCAGGCCCATCAGAGACACCCATCCCAAATCCCATGGTGCTGATTCCACCTGGAAATAGCCAAAACAAAGAATTTGGCATCCATGGTCTACAAATTCTGCTTGTGCTCTCCCTAACTAAAACCAGACAGATGGAGCAAACTTTGGAAATCATGTGAAAACCAATACCTCTGCGGTAGGGAATTTGGAACAGAATATATTGGAAAAAAAAAAAAAAAAACAAAAACCACCAGATCTACCAAAACCTAAGATTGAAACTAGCATGCAAATAGGCAGCCTCCCAATGTGAGTTTTCTCCCAGTACAGACAGCATATGCAGTAGGGTCCAAGCTAGACTCATTCCTGGGGTTTGGCTTTACTCAAAAGAAATCAATGCTAAGGTAGCAAAGCTTAGCTCAGGTCTGTTCTCCAGACAAACTTGTAGGACTTGAGTGTTTGCCACAAGTCTTTCCTTTCTAGACCCTTTGCTGTCTCATAGCCACATGAAGCCCTGAACCTCAGTGAGTGGCCATCATCCAGTCCTCATCTGTAATGGAAGGGAGAGAGAACTGCATCCGACCCAGCTGGTGTGTACTGAAAACTTGATAGATAGTCTTAGGAAAAGAATTGCAAAACAGAAGGAACACTTCCCACTATTGCTCCACTCTATCCCAGAAGGGTAACATCTATTAATAGTGAAATATGCAGCCAACCTGTCACACTGTGGTTGTGGTTAAAATTCAGCTAAAGCACATAAACACAATTTTATGGGAGGAATAAAACTGTACAAGTGGTCCCATAAGAAGTCTTTGACCTGCTGCCTACCACCATTCAAAGCATACAACTCCAGTTGAGGTTGCTCTGTGCTTGGCTAATGAGGACGCTCTAAAGAGGAGGCAGAGGAGGACAGAGGGCAGTGACGTAGAATCATAGAATTGCTCAGGTTGGAAAAGACCTTCAAGATGATCAAGTCCAACCACAACCTGACCATACTACCGTAACTCTGACAACCCTCCTCTAAATCATGTCCCTGAGGACCACATCCAAACATTTTTTAAACACGTCCAGGTGACTCAACCACTTCCCTGGGGAGCCTATTCCAGAGCTTAACAACGCCTTCTCTAAAGAAGTTTTTTCTTGATATCCAATGGGACATGGGAAGAGGTGGCAGCACAGATGCCCATGGAGGTTGACAGCCAGGGGAAGGGTTGACGAGAAGGGATAAATGACTGAATGTGGTGACTGATGGCATTTTTTATGGTTAATTTGCAGTAAACTAATGTAAGCGTCTTCAGCTGTACTACAGTCACACCTTCACTTTTTTTTTTCAGTTAAAAAGAAAGTTTAAAACTGCTATGAAGAGGTTCAGCCCATGGTTATGCTTTCTTTCCAACCTCACTGAAAAGCATTTGGGATTATTGTAGGGCAGAGGGTAGCTGGCCAGGTAGTGAAAATGTGCTGAAGAACAGCTGTGAATTTCACAGGAAGGGGAAGTTCCCCTGCACATGACTGAGGGTTACAGCACACATTGAGAAGTATGTATCCCCACTGACATGCACTTCCTCATTGCACTGATGAGACTGCGATCCCTTGATAGAATACAAAAGGAATCTGAATTCATTGTTGTTTTTTTTTTCCCCTAACATATGACAGTGAAGAATGAATGGTATCTTACAAACAAAATGACCAGGAAAACAAGCACAGCTGAGAGAGTTTTGCTCAACTTATGTTAAAAGATAAAGATTACATTTACTTTGCAGTAATTGTTCACTGAGGAATCTTCTTTCAGGCTTTAAGTGATGTATTTGTCAGCGTATTATTTACATTCATGAAGGATGGGTTTTGCAGTACGAAGGTCTGCACTGGTAGATCTGCACTGGTTAAAATTCACTTGGCATTGTTAAAGCTTTAAAACAAAACACCGAAAACCTGAAACACTAAATTATGTTTCTTAAGCTTTACATCCCAACATTTTAAAACAGACTGGACAACGTAGGTTGTTCAGACAATTCAGTTCGGGGCTGAAAACCTGCTGAGAATATCAGCTGGGAAACTGCATGCTGCACTGGAGCTCTGTGCAGCATTATGTTGTTCTGGAAGCCGTGCTCCTGTTGATCTCTTTAATTCTCTTCCAGAAAGAAAAGCACATTTGCTGAGTATCAATCCTCCATAGTGCTACTGCTATAAATCAGAGTCTTCATGCAAGCAATGCTGACTGAGTGAACTGGCATGCCTCTACAGTATGTCTTTTATCTCAGTTCCCTGCATTTTAACTGGGATCACAGTACTCAATCTTATTTGCTTTCCAGTCTGTACAAGGCTCCCAAATTGTGCTATCAATTGCAGACTGCTTTGCAGTCCTGCACACCAGATGCCCCTTTACTTAGGAGAGGAACTGGAGAGGGAACCACTGCTTTCCAGTTGTCTAGGAGAGATCCCAAAGCTACTGCTCTGCTTCTGCCCCAGTGGGACCGGGGGATGACGTGAATGCTCATGGGGCCCAGGAAGGCAGCACCTGCTGCTCCAGAACCTGCTGCCTCTGCCATTGTGCACAAGCAAAATCCACAACCTCAGCATCAGTTATCCTGACTCTTAGTGGCACTAATACCTGAAATCCCTCAGGAGGTGGTCTGGAAAAGAAACGACACGTCGAATTTACATTTGTGAGTTGTTCTGCCAGGAACAGTTCCTTGCTTTCCTGCCCAGCATGCCAGCAAGATTAGCACTGAACCCACAGAGAACAGCCCAGTGAGGACACAAGTGTAATATATACACAGAAATTAAGCACTGAGTGTACAAGGATGCTTCCTGCCCCTAACTGCTTATCCATTTCTGTTTACTCTGCCTCAAAATGCTAGACATTGTTGCGAGACATTGTACAAATGCTGCTTGAAACCTGTTTCATAAACAATGGAATATTTAAGAGTAGATCATTGAAGGGGCAAAAGTAATGAAGTAATTAATCAGAAATTGCAGGATTGGATTTCAGACAGACCAGATGATATCAAATTATAGGAAAAAAGGCTTTGAAGAGCAAATGCGAGTACTCATTCCTCCAGTTACAGAATTTGTATTTCTGATGAACAGTATCAGAGGTCATTTATTCATCATAAATAATCTTGTATATCACGCCTTATCTTTCTCAAGATTAACGGTAAAGTAACACTCACTGCTGAAATCTGAAGTGCTGGAAGCAAGAACACGGAAGTCTAGCAACATGTTGTATAAAGTCACTCTATTCAGGATTGCTTAAGACAGTATTTTCTCTGCTCATTCACGTAACACAGTTTCTAAACATCCGTTTGCATTTCTTTTGTTTCTGTGACAGTCATTGCCTTTTGATATTGTCCTCAGCAAGGGAAGAATCAGATTTTAGCAACAGGCTTCATTGTTCCTTCACTGCTGTTACTATGACAGTACCCCGGTAGCATGGGCTTACAGAGTACCAACTGTGGTTTTGAAAACCACATCATCCTTATTCATATATTTTATTTTAATCAGATGTTAGAAACATGACTATTTTACCTGACAGCTTCTTTTCTTTAAATATGTAAGAACTCTCTTTGCTGTATTACAGTATGTTGAGTAACTAATGTATTTCCCCAAACTAGAGTTCAGTTCGCATAGTTTCTAATCCTGTAATTACTTATGCATGTAGTTATGAATACAAACACTTCCTTTGTAATCACATGAAGAAGGACATGCTTAATTTATAAATGAGTTTATAAACACGAGGGAAATCAACTTTTTACACGGGCAGATAGTGATGGGACAACGGGGAATGGTTTAAAACTAAAGCAGGGGAGACTTAGATTAGATGTCAAGGGGAAGTTTTTTTACTGAGAGACCAATAGTGCCCCGTCCCTGGAGGTGTTTAAGGCCAGACTGAATGGGGCCCTGGGCAGTCTGATCTAGTACTTATCTAGCAGCTGGCAATCCTGCCTGTGGTGGGGAGGTTGGAACTTGATGATCCTCGAGGTCCCTTCCAAGCCAAGCCATTCTGTGATTCTGTGCTGGCTCGAGGACCTTGCTATGTAGCCCCAAATTCTAGGGATACTCCCATATTCACTAATAATAATAATAATCCTTTTTTTTTCTCCTTCTTAAGAGCATGTATTAACACAAAGTTTTGCAGTGTAGATTTTCATGGAAAAACTTTTTTTGTTTTAATTATTATCTATCTAAAGGTAGAGAAACATTTTAAACATCCGTTTAGTAAATCTTGATTTAGCATTTAGTGAAGCTTTTTGTTCATCAAGAAAAAAGCATCAAAGTATGAAATTGTATTTGTTGAACTACTGACTCCATGGCAGAATTCTCATTGGCTTCAATACAGATCAGGATTTCACTAGCACATTTAAGTACATAGAGTGAGCACATTCTGGTTAGCATAGACTTGTAGGGTGCTCATAAAAAAACAACACAGAATCAGCCATGTAGAAATACCAGAAGTCGGTTGCACTGTCACACAACTTTCTTAGCTTTCCAGTCACACACATTCTCCCCCTGCTCTTCCTGCTGAATAAATAAACCATAGAGAATAGCCTAGAGAACACCTACCAGTATCCATGTAGCTTTTGGGAGGTTTGCTTATAAAAATAATACATATAATGAAATCTTTTTTTTTCCCTTCAATCCTTGCTTAAGCATGACCAAAGTCAAGGATGCAGGATAAACTTATTCTTCAGTTATTCTTTAGAACCTTGAAAAGAAACAACTTCTTGTAAATGTTATAATCTTTGTTGCTATCAGTGCTTTAATACCGAACACTGATACATCCAGCACACACTTGGGCTATTTCTGGTTTCACATTCTGTCTTGCATTTCGTAGAGATGGCTTTCATTAATACTGAAATCAAACCAATGCTGTTTTTAGTCAGTAGCCTTTGGCCTCTCTATTCCTTTTCTCCCCTTTATATATCATTGTAAACTACTCGACAAATGCTGTGTCATACTTCCCCACTGCTGTCACTGCCATGCAGCATCTTTAAAAGATTCAAAAGAAACAGAAAGGCTGAACAGCAACAGGTTGGTAATAAAGTAGATGTGCAGTCTTTGGTTGAACTTGCTTGCAGTAACAAGCAGTAAGCCTGACTTCTTTTTTCAGAATGCAGGCGGGGAGGTCATGAATGAAAATAAATTTCTGAACACAGACTCCAGCACAGGATCAGTGGAAACAGCCGTCAAGCCGTTACCATTTAAAGATCCAAACTTCGTTGTAAGTATACGAACAGTCTGAAATTCTAAACTCTTCAAATATAACCCTGCCTAGGTTTCTGTTTAACCATATTGCTAATGTAAATATTAAGAAAGTCAGCTTTACAGCCAAATAAAAGATGGGCAGTTCTTCAGTAACTCACCTCAAGTCCACGCCACGTTGTGGTCTGAAGTACACGTCATATTAGAACATGACAGTGGCACTCTTTCAGAGGGAGAACTACCATATTAAATTCTGGAATAGAACTTGCTAGATCAAGGTAGGTGCAGAAGTCTTATGGTGCAGTATCTCACAAACCAGCAGAACTAGAAGGCACTATTTATACCACTGTACATGTAGAAACCCCACCTCCTAGTTCCTAACCTGGGGAAACTGCAAAATAATTGAACTAGAAATCAGACACACAGTCATTAGCGGCTGGCATTTTGCTCCTCTCCTATTCCCTGAAACTGTGACAGACCTGTGGTGTCTGCGCCTGCAGTAATTGCTAGATTTAGAAGCAAATGTTGTGTGCTCCCCAGAAGCCTCGCCTTCCGGCGTTCAGAAGTCGTGTGAACCCTGACAGCTGATGAAATACAGCCTGCTAAAACAATGTGAGATTGAAACTGGGGGAGAAGTTGAAGGAAGGCTAGAGCTAGTCATGCTATCACTGCTGGGTTTGTTTTTAATATCTTGCTCTGCCAGGGCCAACTCATTGGCACAATGTACTAATGCTTTCTAGGCAAGCAAACTTCTCAGACTGCTGGTCTTAAGCCAGTACTTAGAAAGTAGGATTTTATCCCAGATTTAATTTTGTATGAATAAGAGGCAATATCCCTCAGCATAAAACCTGAGTAATCAGGCTTCACACTGCTCACTAAACAAGGGTTTGGCAGGGGGTGTAAAATTCATCTCTGACTTGCAAGTTGCTATGTGCCTGCTTTACAGACTTCTGTCACAAGAAGAGCAGTCAAAGAAATAACTGCATTCTTGGCTCACGCTAATTCTCCAGTGAACACCAGCATCTCTGGGAAACTGGGGTTAGTGGAAAAGCTCCATTTGTGCCCAGGGGCACTCCACATAGCTTCCCTATAGGATTTAAATTGCCATGAGATGTGCTGAGCCTTCATTTCTTAGAGGGACATCCCCATTTCCAAGGAAGCAATATGGAATTTTGCATGCTTGAAATTGTAATGAACGTACGGGGCCTTCAGCAACTGCTTCAGTACCAATAGACACTTATAATAAAAATGTCATCATCCTGAATACTGTCAATAATTTGAGAAGAAATGTATTGAGGTTTAACCGGCTTTTTGTCTGTATGAACTGGTAACAACAATTTGGATGATTTTCTTTCAGCTCAGAAGACTTAAACAAAAGAAAATGAGTCAAATATCATGCATCTGCTAACGTGTTTGCTTTTTATTGGCCTCACCCATACCCCTAAACAGGTGTTACATAGAAACGTGATAGAGATTACTCTGTAAGCAATGAACTTCTGGTTAACTGTTCAGAGGACAATGCCTGCTTTTTCTTTTCATTATGGATGAAAGAAAGACTCAAACCAGTAGCAAAACTTTGTGTGTGATTGTGGCCTGCTGAGGTTGGGTGGATGCTTCCTCTCAGCTTCACTGGGTTTCAGAGCAGCCCCTAAGGGCCAGCCTTGGATACACCAGATTGCTGAAAAATAATGGCTGTGCAATGAGTTGGGGCATAAATTCATGTAGTGAACTTGAATTAGGAATGTGCTGGTATATCTGTTTCCATCTCGTATTGCAGCAGCCTCTATTTTCAGTGGCTGCTTCTAAGGTGTTACTCTCAGAGCAACGTTTGCACATACTTTCTGTAGATGTGCATTGCCAAAACAGATACATCAACAGCTCACAAACATTTTTTCTGAACATATCTTACATCTACGGAAAGCAGCTTTCTCATTGAATCCTTTCTGCTATCATTCTCTCAATTCAGTAGCCTAATTTATAAACTAATCACAGCAGAAGTGCATTAGCAGAAAGAACTTTGCTGAGTTTTGATGAGACTGAGGTGGCAGGTAGTAATTATTAACTGCGATAACTACAACTCCCCAATTCTAAGAACAGTTTCTTCTCTGAAGTAAAGCTGTAAATTTGTGTCCTTTGATCATTTAGAAGAAGTACAGTATATTGTGCATCTTCTGTCTCTGGAGGGGCATAAATAAATTACTTCATATTCCATTTAGTAAGTGAAACCAGCACTATTGAACTAGCAGCAAGCCTTCTGCGAGCATAGCTTTCAAAATGCAAAATTGTCTCAGCAGCCAGTATTCCATTTATTACTCCTTTTCTATCCCTCTATCATTTGAAAGAAAAATAAAATTTCCAAAAAGCTTCTCATAGCATTCATTACATTTTGCAAGCTCAGTTATGTTTTCTACAGTCGCGGATTACTCCAACGAGTTGGAGCTGCACCTGTACTGTGCCGTAAAAAAGGGAGAGACAATTTAGCTGTGTAATCACAATTTCAGACACAAGACCATAGTATGAGTTCTAGTATGATGGGAATTGCATACAGAATCCTGTAATCGCAGGCTAAACCTAACCGCATTCATTTTCTCCTTCCCTGTAAAAAGCAGATTTTCATTTCCTTCAGTTAATCCTAAACGTATAGTAGCTTTGACATGGTCCAAAATGTCTTTGTTTCTCTTGCAACTAAGATTAAAGGTTACAGTATATTAGTCTGCTGATGAAATAAGTGAGGATAACAAACGGTTCGTTACAAGATGAGACGTATCTAAAAGACTATGAAGTAGAAGTATCATGCGTTGAAATGGTATTCTTTATTTTTTCTCTGAACATCATATTTTTAATTCTAGCACTCCAGCATTGGTGGAGCAGCAGCTGGCAAGAAGAACAGAACTTGGAAGAACCTAAAACAAATTCTTGCTTCTGAAAGGGCATTGCCATGGCAACTAAATGATCCTAGCTGTAAGCTGCTTAGACACTTTGCTTGTATTTATAAATAATAAAATCCACACAAATAACTTTTTTTTTTTAAATGAACCTGAACTGTTTCATCAGTGAATGCAGTATCCTGGTTGAATGGGGTCCATTTCATACTAGCCTGATCACACCAGCACCAAGGAAAAAGTAAGGGGACAGAAATGATTTGGAGTGTTGTGAAGAAGTTTGGATACACCTGGGGAGTGAGTTCTATGTGAGGAGTGCATTTATCAGAGCCAGGTTGGAAACTTCTTGTTCCCACTGCGGTTTTGTCACCTCTTCACTGCTGAGGAGCTGCCTGCATGTCTCACAAAGGTGTATCTGCACACCAGTAGCTACTGCTTCATTAGCTCTGTTGAAACTGTTCTCAAGTGAGATTCTGCCAGCCGCATACACGTGGTAGCAGCATCCTCAGCCCGAGCTTTCTATCCAGCTCCTTATCCAGATTCTTGGGAGAATTAAGTCCTACATCCTCTACTTAGCTCAGCATAGTTCAGACAACACTATTAGCACTCCAGATTACAGCCAGCTTGCGTAAAACCACAGGAGCAGAATTAAAGCACTACTTTTAATCTCAGTGTACTTCAAGGCAAGTTGTGAAGTAGAATATTATTGAATGTAACTGGAGGTAAAATCTGTACCTCAGATTTCATTCAAGCAACTAGAGGCATCTCTGAATTGGGCAGGTGCATATACGTTTTGTCAGAATCCGTGCTTTAACAAAAATAACTTGCCATTTTTTAAAGTGTTTTAGATGCAACTGTTACACAAGAGCATAGCCTACTTTGTGTGTCTGCCTACTGTAGCCTACAGACGGTTGATTTCTATTAGTTATTTGCAACAGTAAATTTCAAGGCTTTTTTAAGAGGGTGGCAAAAGAAATTCACTTGCATATTTAAGAACAGCTGTCTGTAGAATTAATGCCTTTTGAATTATGGGACTATGATTTGATATGAATGGAGAGTTTCAATTTATCATAGCAGCCGAATGAGATGCAGAGGAGTTCAGGAAAGAGTAGAGAAATGAGCCAGGTACAGGATAGTTTTGTAAACATTGAAAATCAGCGATTTAACTACTTAGCCATGCCAGTCATATCTTAAACAGTCATATCTCATAAATGAATGAGACTTGGTATCTAAAGGGCATCAGAGAACAGCAATTTCCATCAGTTAATTTAAACATTCAGACAATTTTCTAGGTCATTGACTGGGCTTAAAGTGGTACATGCTTAAAGATTTAGCTGATTTAAAAGATTACGTTGCTTTTCTGGATTATAGCATTTCAGAACTACAATCTTGAGCAGTTTTTCACGGTCTTAACATACAGCATGTGTGCAGTAATGGCTATCTGCTATTCTCTGCAACTGACTGCAAGGGAATTCGTTCAGACTTGAACGAATGTGCCGAGAAAATCGGCACATTTTAAATAGCTGTACTGCATTTCTTTCTGCAGAAAGAAAGAAAAATGGAACAGAATGGAGTTCTGTCTACCAAACTCTTGCATTACTGAAGTGAGCAGAATCAGGCTTCCTTACAGCACTACCAGGCTGAATGTTTTCAGAGGTGATTCTGCTTCACAGTTCTTTGCTGCTTTAACAGATACCTCAAATCAAACCCAGTGTTTTAAATATTTGTTATCTTTCTACATTCTGGGTTTTCTGTTTAAAATTTATGTAGTATACTGAATTTATCCTTTTGTTTCCCTCTAGACTTTAGTATTGACGCTCCTCCATCCTTTAAGCCTGCAAAGAAATATTCAGACATCTCAGGACTTCCAGTAAGTATTTTATTTTTTTCTCTTCAAAACTGGCATTTGACTTTCGACAAATAAACTGGTACATGCCTCTGCAAGAAACATACATGCTGAGGCTGCTGTTCAGTCTTGTGCTTAATAATTGTCCTGTGATTTAGGGCCAAACCCCAAATACTATCCCAGCATCTCCAAGTCCTCAGGATCTTAACAGATGCCAGGGGCAGCTTAAATACCTTGCCCTGCCAGCTGGCTCCTATCACACCACTTCCCAGCTGTGGAGTCTGCACTGGTCCCCATCACTCTCAACTCTGCTTTGTTACAGCAAAAGCTGGCGGCCCATAGTCTCCATGACTTCTATTTTGCCAAGCTTTAAGTGTTTCCCTGAGCCTGGATTTTTTCATTGTATCTTTTTGGGAAAGTATCAGAAAGATGGTTCTGCAGCCTCCAAGAACAAGATTATGCAAAATTTCATCGGTCTTCACATGTTAAAAAATAAATAAATAAATAAAGTTACCATCACTCACTAACTTCCATTCAAGCACATCAGCCTTAGACATGGGCATGAAACAAAACAAAAACCTTAATTTGACCTTAATTATGGTTTACACATGCTCCAAAAAGTCAAGGCAGTTACAATTTGGCACCTGAATTGTTAAAAGAGTCTGTTGCTACAAAACATGAGTCAAGTCCCTGAATTCCGCCCAGCAAACATTTTGTATCTGCTGCTGACACTGTTCCTGTTTTACTTAAGATAGGTGTTAATAACAGTAACTTTTCACTTTGCCAATACTCAGGTTCACATCTTTTCAGTGATTTATTATGCAGAAGCCCATGCATTTACTACAACAGAAAAGAACAGGAAGATTGCAGTTTAGACTATAGAAAGTATTAAGTAATGGTTATACTAAATAACTACAATGACGAGAACTTTGTAACTTCAAAAAGCCTTAGACAGATCATCTGGGTCCCTTCCCTCAGTTGAATCCATAGGGCACTATCCCACCTCACAGAGATGACGTTACCTCATAGGGATGCCTGTAAATGGTATGTTGAGTAGGTTAACACTGAAAAGCTCCTTACAAAGTTAACAATTCTACCTTCAGAGTGAGATTTGAGCAATGTGCATCAGCTAGGAATATTCACTGTATGGCATCAGCGCAGATAAAACAAAGGATTAAACACATTCTCACTAAGTGGGCACCTTGCATTCCGTGTACCAAATTAGATGAAAGTCCCTGTTGGGAAAACAATGGGTGAGCATTTAATTAAGGACTGCTTGAGAGTGGATACACAGCACAGGGGACCAAAGAACAGCTGTAGAGCCAACGGTAATCCTCCACATCCTAACATTTGAGTTTTTGATTTAACAATATCTATCATCTTTGACTTTTTCAAGTAACATATTTAGAAGAGCCTCCTAGGAGGTGGCATGTTCTCAGCTCTGCCTCCAAGCATGACTTGGAAGGGAAATGAGTTGCTTGGATCAAGGCTGGTAACCCAGTGTTCAAAAGGAAATGGAAAAGCAAGATCTCCCTCTTTTTCCTCTCCTCTTCTCTTAGCATTGCTTTGCAAGTGGCATTCACAACAGGTGCTGTTAAAACTACAACAGCACCTCTGCTGGGCTTACATGGGGCGGAAGGCGTAAAGGATTAAATCCTTGTCTGCCCCATGTCCAAGGAACCAACCAGTTCTTCCCGGCACCAGGCTTTGATGTGCTGCAAAGCCAGTCAGTCATTGCAGCTACAGCAAGATGATGATGCAGGTGTAAGTGAAGAGTGTCCCTGACAGCTAAGGGGCAGGCTGGCCACTGGAAGCAGACTTCTACTCCCCAGCTTTTTTTTTTTTTTACTAGTTTTTCCTTTCCATCAGTGATCTACACACTATTCTATATTAACTACTGAAGCTTAATGTAAATAATCTCCATTCTCTGAGATTCTATTCAGTGCTGGTGGGTTTTATTTTTGTTTTTTTTTTTGTAAAAAAAGTAAAAAAATCCACCCTTGAATCACAGTGTGGCTCATTTCCTATTTTATGCAGCCTGTGGGGTTACTTCACACTCTGATGAAAAATACCATGTTTAAAAAAAGTCTTTTGTATTGAGAAAGATAACTGAGACAGCGTGTCCTCCAAGTTGCTGAGCCAGAAATGTTGCCTAAGAAGCACTAAATTTATTTTAAAGATTCCTACTAGGAAGATATGTGGAGTAATAGAATATCTTAGAAATCTAGTATAAGAAAAATGTCCCAATATTTTCTATTTAAAATCTGAAAGCCTTTGTATAAGATTGTATTTTGTATGGAAATGCTGGATTCCCAGTGGAGAAAGAAAAAAAAGTAAAATAGATTCCTTAGCATTACTCATTTAGGGAAGAATTAAATGGTCTAGCAGGTACAAAAAAAAAAAAAAGAGAAGTGCATTAAAATACTCTCATCAGTATATCTGCAGTTTTATTAACTGCCACAATTAAATTCTATTGATTCTCTTCTCTTTCTCTGTGTAACACAAATGGAATTAAATTTACCATTGGTCTAAGCAGAGCAGCCAATTTATCTTTGTAAAGCAGCCTAGAACTCAAAAGCTATTATCTACTATATTGACATTGCAAAATAAAACTACTATTTCCAAAGTTGCAAGATGAGTATTTAGATATATTAACATGCAAAATAAAGTAATTCAATGTAAAGCAGATTTTAAAAGCTTCAAATATTTGAATGTCTCTTCCTTTCTCCTATAGAAACAGATCAAGATAATTTATTGTATTTGAAGAGCATGTATTTGTGGTCTTTGACTTAGCTTTAAAGTACAGCAGAGTTCTGTCTTTGCAAAATTCTCTTACTTCACTTTTCTAATACCTTGTTAGTTTTTGCTCAAGTACTAGCTTAAGTTAGTGACACTTACTGTATGTTAACTGTCATACCACACATACAGCGTTAATGTGTGCAAGCAGTACAACCCAATGTGAAGTATAAGAATGGTGAAGAAATGCCATAATTTTAACATTGGTTGATGCACAACACAAATTGCAGATATAGTTTGGCCAGTTTATTACAGTCTTGCACTTTGGAGAAGCAGTCTGCTTGCTTAGCTTTTCTTTAGATACCTAAGGCCAAATTTAAAATGTGAAATAAAAGTAAATTAACACCTGCAATAGCCATAAAGTTACCACCAGGGATAAATTTACTTCTAATGTCCTAACTTTGCCATTTGTCTGGAAATGAATTGATGGCTTGCCTGCTAGCTGCCTACATTTAATTAACCTTATAGCATTTCTTTGTAATGAGACATACTACAAATAACACCTCATTTTCTGCTAAGCCTTATCAGGTCAGACGATTATGTGAACTGTTCCACGCTCAACATATCCTTTCCAATGTAAAACTGGTGGAAGGCTCTGTGCTTTAACACTACAACACTTTGTGCTTTCCTGGCCTTTTCTGCTTTAGTAGCAGCATCTCAAGAGATTTCAGCTGCCTGTGCCTTACCACCAACTCCCATTGAAGAAAGGTGCAGAGGACACTTGCAGGGCATTGGCAGACACTTTGGAATATAATGGTAATATGTTGCTGCTGTCTTGGAGGCTGACGGTGGAGAGAAGGTACCCTGAAGCCTACCAGCCTCCAGCCTGGCCTCCTGTGCTGCTCTGAGCTCGTAGGAGCTCCGGGTTTCTGTAGCGACAGGGAAGGGGAGAGGATGGAATGAGATTGGCACTGCTCCCAGGCACTCGAGACCCAAATGCAGCAGAGGATGTGAGCCTAGCCCACGGCTAGCTGGCCAGGCTTTATCCTGAAAACAGTCATCTGCAGCAAAGCAAAGAGTGGAGTTCAAATTTCTTATCAGTTCAGTCACAGCACCATAAGCTGAGACTCCCTTGCTTTAGCAACCACTTTAAAGTAAATTAAAAGCTAAGTTGTATGGAGAAAGAGAAAAATCAGTCCAAAGCTATCCAAGCACCCATAATTCAGCTTCTTTGTTGGGTAATTTGCTGGCAGCAGCCTGATTGTTTGGAGAGCTGCCTTGGGAGAGACTGCACAAGGCACAGAGTTGCTAGGGTGAGTTTAGAGAGTTGGGGAATTTCTTTTGCAGTGTTTTGGATGAGACTGCTCTAGCCCTCTGTGATGTTTAAAGCTTTTCTAATGTGATTTTATAGGGGTTAGTTAACTCCTCATAAATTTTGACTCGAGGAAGAAAACATACAAGCTTTTGGTCACATGCTAGAATAGCAGTACTAGTACTAAAAAAAAGAAAGTCATTAATTTCTGGTCTCATAATTATGAGTTTTATTAGAGTATTCTAATTTGAGATTTTATCTGAATGGTATCTTCTCCATTGTTTCTTTTTCAGGCAAATTACACGGATCCCCAGAGCAAGCTGAGATTTAGTAGTATTGAAGAATTTGCCTATATTCGGATGCTCCCTTCAGATGTGGTTACAGGATACTTGGCTCTAAGGAAAGCAACGAGCATTGTTTCCTGAAAAGACCGAGTATTGCTGTGTGTCATCTCTGAGTGCTGCTGGGTTTGAGAATTATGACAGAAACTGCCTGCGGGATTGAGGTTCCTTCAAACTCTCCATTGATATTTACATCTGGAAGTTGTTGATGACACATGGATTTGAATGAACATGTGGATTTAATTCTGACAAATACTTATATTTGTTACTTTTCCATTTTGTAAGCAATTTGGTTTGGTGGACAAGGTAACTTAAGACCTTAAGGACATGGATTGGCACCATAATGTCCAAGTTATATGTAATTTCATTAGAGCCAGGATTTCATTCCCACTCTATATATAAAGTACTGATCTGGCTCAGAAGAATAAACAGCCAGTTAAATAAAGGAAAAAGTTCCAAGACATTCCAGCTTCCAAGACCTGCCTTGCAGATGTGCTTTCCATTTCACTATGAAGAAGCTTGTCCCACCTGTGAAAATCCAAGTTAACACACCAGCTAAGTGCTGCTATTGGGATGAATGCTTATGGTACAGAGCACTATGAACAGCTTGACACAAATATTTGCATTGAAGAACAGTCCGCATACATGAAGGTGGACTCAGACTCATTTAAAATATCTTAATGAGTGTGTATAATGGACTCAAGCCACATCACCAGGAAACTCTTAATTGTGACGCTTAGTATTGTTTGAGCACTTCTTTCCACAACTCAACTGTTCTGCCTCTGCTAGTTGGTTCATTATTATTACTCATTAGTACAGAAAAAGTACTTATTTCACAGACTTTTTAGGAAAGGGTGCTATAATAGCAGGAATTCCTCTGACCAGTGGCATTCTGACACTCAGATAGTCTCCAGCAAGGCAGGACCTCCTAGATGAGGGCACTGACCTTTGCACTCTGAAGTAACAGGAGAGTATGCGAGAGCAACTGAAGGTCAGAAAAGAAGAAGGAAGGAGAGCTCAGCCTCTTGCTGGGGTTGACAAGTACTTGCTGACATCAGAAACAATCATGATTTTCTGAAACTAAGCTGAGGGGGGATGGGAGGGGGAGGGAAGAGGGCAGGCCTCACTTCAAGTTCCATCATGGACATCGTGACATTATGCAAGTCTTCTCTTGGAGGGTGCAAGGAGCACACAGTGGGGACCAGTTAATGTCTAACCTGCATTTTCAATGCACATTTCTATAGCAGTGATAATAATTGGAACAGACGTTTTCTCATTAAAAGAATAACGCTAGTTTAATCTCAACTCTAAAACAGGAAAAATCGCTTAACAATGGGGTGCATTGTTCAGTGAGTGTACGTGGGACTCATTCCTTGGTTTTTGTGATCTAATATTTACAACAACAAAGTAATTTGAAAAGTCTTTGACACACTTACAATAGATCTGTCAAAGATCTGGATACCAGATAATGCTGCAACTGTATCACAGAACAAAAAATAATAGGACAGGATATCTTCCTTTATGCCAGTAGGCATCCAAGCCACTTTCTCTTTGCATTTGAGTTTTATAATGGCTATTTTCATGGAAGATAACTTTATAAGATAAGCTTAACATTGATATGAAAAGCAAACACAGAACTGCTCTAAGATCACTTCTGCTTTAAGTAAACAGACACTAGCTTAGAAAATGAGATTTCACCAGCTTGCTCTCTCCCACAAGTATTTTCAGCATTCTTTGAGAATGACTATTTATGAGCACAGGCTCCCTCCCTATCAGAAGTGTTCCAGGCACTCCTGCACTGAATGCAAAAGTGTTACTTTTCTCAGCTAATTTCTACTGAACAGTCTTTATGCAATCCATTTTCAAAACCTAAGTGTCTTGATGAATTGGTGTCAGATAAGAAAACATGGCTCTTAGGTTTGGAAAAAAATATTATCGACTCCTCAGTGCTTTCTAGCCATGCCATGGCTACTGGATTCCCTTTTCACTCCTTGTTTTTAACTTTGTTTGCTGCAGGCTCTCTTTCCTTGGTATGCAGCACTCCACTTACTAGGCTGTGCAGTATTCGTTTAAAGTCAGCCACTGAAACCATGCAATTTTACACTGATCAACAGCAGTTTACTAGTGCAGCAGTTAAAATGTATTTGTTTTAGCAGGAAAGTGAGAACAGAAAAGATCCAGTAGCCAATGTGTTGATCAGTCCAACTAAGTTCTTTTTGGGGATAGTTTTTGGGTTGCTGCTCTCATTAGTGGCTTCTGGGAGAGAACTGTGCAACAGCAGCATTGCTGTACAGAGCAGAAAATATGGATAAGTGAAGAGCTACTCTGTGCCACAGAGTATTTTTGAAGTATGTATTATTGTCAGCCTCAGAAGAACTGAAAATTGAGTCGTGCATTTATATTTAAAAGTAATTTCAGGACATAAATAAAAGAAGCCGAATTTAAATTGCAGAGAGGACTAAAGAAAGGCATTTAAAAAGACAAGCAATGACAAATACCATTTCAGACTTTGGGAAAGTACATTTTGACAATTAGTGCTGACACATATGTAAAGTGAAAAACCCAACAGCCACAGCAATGACCAATTTGTTGATGTGCAGATGTTACTGCCTACAAAATATCACCTAGGTATGCTACATACTACAGACACGGATGGCTTCAGCCTGCAGCTTGTGGGGCAGCGATACTGGTGGCAACATTTCCAGAGGGAAGCTGTGTACTGCAGACAGCTGAGAGCAGCAGCTTTCCCAGCAGCCGTGGTTGCTGCCTCCACCCTTCCCATCCCCTTTCAGATAGGAAAGCAGGATTGCCTTGGCTCCTTCCTTGCTGCTTCCCTGCCAGTTCGTACAGCATTTCTGTGCTTGAAAGCTCCTTGCCTCTGCCTTAGCCCCACATCCTGGAGATCATCAAAGTGCAATTTAGAGAGGTACTGCTCATTTTGGAGCCCTGCCGTTTCACTGTCCTATATTCCCATTTTCTCCTCTGGCAGCATTCTAGGTCCCCACAGAATTGCTACGTATGGTCTTTCACAGATAAGAGTAGCAGTTGTGTGAAGGGAGATATGCCTTCATCTTTTTTGACAGACCAGTAAGTCTCAAAGCCCTTACAGCACAAGAGTAAAGTAAGTGCAAAGGACAGGACTCTGCATTGGTGAGGCTGCGCCTTGTGTTCTGTGTTCAGTTTTGGGTCCCTCACTACAAGAAAGACATTGAGGCCTTGGAGCGTGTCCAGAGAAGAGCAACAAAGCTGTGAGGGGTCTGGATGACAAGTCTTATGGAGAAGGGCTGAGGGAACTGGGATTGTTTAGTCTGGACAAGAGGAGGCTCCAGAGAAACCTTATTGTTCTCTACAACTACCTGAAAGGAGGTCGTGGTGAGGGGCTATTTACCCTCTTCTCCCAGGTAACTGTGACAGGATGAAAGGTAACGGCCTCCAGTAGTGCTGGGGGAGGTTCTGTTTGGATATTTGGAAAAACAACTTCTCTGAAAGAGTGATGAGACGCTGGAACAGGCTGCCCAAGGAAGGTGAAGTCACCATCCCTGGAGGTATTCAAGAACTGTGTGGATGTGGCACTGAAGGACACGGTCAGTGGGCATGGTGGGGATGGGTTGGTAGTTGGACTAGATGATCTTAGTGGCCTTTCCCAACTTTAACAATTCCATGACTTCTTAGTAATGAAAAACATCAAAGTAAAAATGAACTAGTATAAGGTAGTATAACTTGAGTAAATCCCTTCTATTAAGAAAAAAAGTTCAAACTCACTGCATAATTATATATATTTTTTTTTCCTTGAAGATGTAAGGTAGTAAATTAATCCAACAATAATTTATTTCTAGAAAACTTAAAATTGCCTCTAATGTACGTGGTTTACATACTCAGACAAAATAGCACATAGCTTTTTCATTCTGAAGCACTTCAGGGAAGCAGCCTTACAGACGACGTTAGGTTCCAGGAAAAATAAAACATAAAAACAACTGACAACTGACTTTGTGCTCTGTTGACCAAGATCAGTCAAGCGGTATCCTGCATTACTTCTGAGCAGTTCAGTCACCCTGGGATGATGATACAGCTATTATTAGAATTCAAAGAAATCCATTATTTCCCTCATTTTAGTGTGTGTGTCACAATTACAAACCACTTTTTCTCTGCTGGGTGGGTGGGCTTCAACAGAGTAATACATCTTCATGCAGTAAAACACTGAAGTCCATTTGATATCTATAAGTGTTGCTTGGCTTGGTTTTCTATTATCTGAGAAGCTGTACTGAATGCAGTCCTTTCAGTTGACTACCCTATCGTAAATCACAGCCTACAGACAGCTATAGTAATAATCTCTTGGGAGATCTAATAATAATAATAACTAACTGTTTAAACTACTAAGTATGGCTTGTATAGCTGTGTACGGTTTAAGACCTCTGAGGTCACACATGTTAAAAACAGAACAGCATTTTCTCTGACACTGTAACCTAAAATCAATAATTGGTGTATAAAACCTGAAGTGGAAGCAGACTAGATAATAAGTTGGTTTGGGCACTCGGTGCGTTTACTGTTTGCAAACACATTCTCTGGGCATTATCTCCTGCCAGCTGCTTGTGAGTGCTGTGCCTGTCACTTGGCTGCAGTATATCCAGCACAGCACTGCAGCCAGCTGCACTAGGTTCATGGGCTACCCAAAATCTTCTCCAGAGTCCCAAATCTCACATGCAAAAATTACTCTTATCTGAAGTGAAGAAATTGTTTACAAGATGCTACACACATGTTGCACATGCGAACAGTGTCTCTTTTCCCTCTAAGCCTTGGCTCCAAAGCAGAGTTTGCATCAAACAGGTAAGTACCCTAAATGTAGGAACTTAACGTTTCAACATAGATCACAAGGAAGTTCTTAATGTAAAAATCTGGAATTCTTCAAGACTGCTTCCTACCTTTTAACGGGAGCAAAGAGTAACAGGGAATGTCTGAATTTTGGCTGTGATCACATCCATGTTCTAAGGGACATCAGTTTTCCTACACTCTTGATTTACTTCTCCCAGGAGGTGGAGGTCATCTCACACACACACACACACACACACACACACACCTGCATACTGCGTGTCAGCTAACTATATGCATCGAGAGGACAGAGGGGACAGGATTACAGATCTTTTAATATGCTGCTCTCTTGGCCCAAATCTCTCACGTCTTCCAACTTGGAAGCTGGGTGCTGGTAATCCCTGCATGCTCACAAAAGAGAGCGAAGGAGAAGCCCCATCCTCACAGAAGAGTTTGTCTCTGGTCTGAAATCCGCTTAAACAATTAGTGTGGTTAATAGCGTTGACGCCTTCAGGCCACTGCTGTTTACAGAGTGTCAAGCAACTGTACAGCATGCACTTCCCCTGCTCTGAGACTACAGCTGCATCCCTCACCAGGTGGCTTAGCCAACAAAGAACACAGAATACCCCAAGTTGAAAGAGACCCACAAGGATCAAGTCCAACTCCTGGCTCCACATAGGACCACCCAAAAATCAAACAAACCAACCCTGTGTTTGAGAGCATTGTCCAGATGCTTCTCAAACTCCAGCACTGCTGTGACCACTGCCTTGATGCTTTGAGGAGCCAGTTCCAGTGTCCAACCATCCTCCAGTGAGGAACTTTTTCCGAGGAACTTTTTCCTAACCCAGTGGGGCTGAATATATGCAGGCAGTCTCACGATGGGAGTCTGCCTTCCAGCTTTGGACAAAAATGCTCTCAACTGGAGAGGAAAAAAAAAAGAAAAAAAAAAAAAAGCTGGCAGCCTCTAGGAGCATCTCTGAGCAGCCCTTCTTTTCAGGGAGACAACAGAGGCAGTGTGGGGTCTGATACTACCAGTAATAAAAAGGAAATGTCAGGACTTTCACCAAGTGCTGGATGTAGAATAGCGTAAATGGATATGCATTGGGATTGCAGAACCAACTGCTCTGTCAATATAAGGCTATGTCAAAGAGAAAAAAATATAAAATACATAAACTTTATAACATACTATAAAGTAAATTTATAAAATACTCTGTGGGTGATTCTTAACTCTGTGAAACACAAATAGGACATTAGGGTGGCTTTATGTTTGGAATAGAGAACATAAGTAGATCATAACTCACTACTTCACACTGTTCCCTTCTGGAAGGTATGTCATAGACGTAGAGATGTAGAGCCAATGGCTGCCATCATTCTCATGTGCACAAATGAAGCAGAGAGCAGCTCATAGGCACGAGCCTTGATCTCCTCTCAAACAGCCTTTTGTTACTGAAGCCAATGGCAAAGCACAAGCAGCCAGATATTTGTTATCCTCTGTCTCTTGTATCAGGCTGTGCAAGACACCAGTGCTAAAAAACAAACATGAGCAATTTCCTCCCCTTCCCACGAGCTTTGTAAATTGAGAGTTACTTATTGCTACCCTTCCAATGGCACAAGAAATGTTCCATGGAAGTATGCTGGTTTGGCCCTGTGCTTTCATAACCCTTGGGAAATGGCATGTCAGACCCCTGCCTGTTTCAGGGAAATCTCATCTGCAAACAGTTTATTTCAACAGCTGTCTCCACATTCTTCTAATTTGTCTTAGAATGAATTGGAAGCCAAATTCTCTATGGGCCTTGATGTGTCCTTCTGAAGTACCACACTGGGACAGAGAATGCAAAAGCTATCTTTCCTGTATATTTCCTGGACACAATGCCACTGGGACATGCAGACCACTCTGAAGCCCTGGGGCAGTGACCTCCACAAGGACTGTTTATAGCTTCTAGGGAAAAAAAAAAGCCACATGGATGATTTCTGAAAAAAGCAGTGGAACCCTGTTCTTTCACTCTTAACATACACACTTTGTTCACTGCACTTAGCAGTTTCCCAATTCCCTAACCTTTCTATGAATTGTGACAACAGAACAAGTGGGAACTGCACACAACTCTGGTGATTTGGATGCTCACTGGAGAATGGAAAGGTCCTTTAATCTGTTAGGTAGAAGAGACTAAGCCCATATCAAAGAGTTGGGGAAGCATCCTCTTCTCTGGGCTATTGGGTAAAGAGAGCACAAACTGCAGCAGCAGCTCCCTGTCCTGACCGTATTGCAAATGAAGGCAACCCACAATTGCCCTTTTGCTGAGTGATCTGGAACAACAGTGCAAACACAAGTGCTGCATCTGCTGCTGAAAAAGAGACTGTGGGCAAGAGGTTGACACTGAGCTGCTTGGCTCTGTCAAGGGTGACATGTCTCTGGGCACACTCAAAGGCAGGGCTTCAGATGTCAGGGCAATCATCCAGGATTCAGCTATCAGCCATGTGAGGCTACAGAGTACTGCAGGTTTAGGCACAACTGAGTAAGCTCAGCCTGCATCCCTTATGGAGAGCTGCTTCTCCTTGAAGCCTTCAGAACGTGCTTTACCAATTTGGTGAATTTTGACTCAAGACCCTGGCTAACTCAAGCAGCACATGCTTCTTGTCAGTGAAAGGTGCCCAGTATTGCTACCAGGGCTGGATCAGAAGGGATGAAAGCAAGAGTAGTAGAGGAGAGGAAAAAAAAACAAATTAAGGACAGACAGGGCCCTGATCCTTATCCTAGATCCTTTCTGCTATCTACTAATTCCAAGATCTGTTTATCAATACACTCTACTTCCTGCTTTTCCAATTTTACATCACAGAGTCAAGCCAATACATTTGAGGAGACAGGAATGGAGGTAAGAAAGCCAAGGCACAGATGGAATTGAACTTGGCAAGGGATGTGAAGAACAAGAAGGGATCCTTTAGATATATTAGGCAGAGGGGATGAGCAAAAAAAAAGTGTGCCTGACCAATGTGGTAGATTTCTATGATGCAGTGATGGCATCTGCGGACAAAGGAAGTGCAAATGATGCCTTCTACCTGGACTTATGCAAGATCTTTGACGTGGTCCTGCACTACAATTGGAGAGATATGTACTTGAAGGTGGACTATTAAGTTGGATGGTTGTAGCCTGAATGTTGTTGTCACTGACTTTATGTCCCTGTGGAGCCTGATCATGAATGATGTTCCCCACACATCTGTTTTTGAACCAGTGCTTTTCAATATCTTTATCAATCACATAGACACTGGGATTGAGCGTACCCTCAGCAAGTTAGCTGATGACACCAAGCTAGGTGGTATAGTTGACACGATAGAAGGGAGGGATGCTATACAGAGAGACTTGGACATGCTCAAAAAGTAGGTACATGAAAATCTAAAGAGGTTTAACAAGGCCAAGCACAAAGCGCTGCACTTGGGTGGAGGCAATCCCAGATACAAGTACAGACTTGGGAAAGAACTCACTGAGAGCAGTTCTGCAGCAGAAGGACAACAGTATCCTGGGCTGCATCAAAAGAGGAGTGGCCAGCAGGGAAAGGGCAGTCATTGTCCCCCTCTAATCCACTCTCATAAGGTGCTATCTGGAGTACTGTGTCAAGTGTGGGACTCCCAGCACAAGAAAGACATGGAGCTGTTGGAAAGTGTCCAGAAGAGGGTCATGAAGATTATCAGAGGGCTGGAACACCTCTACTACAGAGAATAATTGAGGGAGTTAGGCTTGTTCAGCCAGGAGAAGGCACCGGGAAGACCTCACTGCAGCCTTTCAGTACTTGAAGAGACCTTACAAGCAGGAGGAGGACAGCTTTTTAACAAGGTCTGATAGTCACAGGACAAGAGGGAATGGCTCTAAACTCAAAGAAGGGAAATTCACACTAGATATTAGGAAGAAAGTTTTTACTCAGAAGGTGGTGAGGCACTAGCAGAGGTTATGGACACTCCATACCTGGAGGAGTTCAAGACCACGTCGGATGGTATTCCGCGTACTCTGATCTAGTGGGTGGCCGCTCTGTGATACTATGATTCTACAATTGGACTAGATTAAAAATCCTGTCCTACGCCATACATTTCTAAGCATTTCTCAAAAAACAAACAACAACAGCCTCCAAATCCAGTGTAAGTACTCTTAAATTCCTCCTTTGTACCCCTGTAACATCAGCGGGTGGCAAGGTTTTGGGAAGGAGAGGACTGCACGGTTGTCCTATGTAGGGTGAAGCTGGCACTGTAGGATGCATAAGAATAACAGGTGTTGTGTCCTAGCCCCCTAAAAATGAATATTTGAAATAACAGCTCATTTTGGGAGTGATACAGAATGAGAAGCTTGATTTTATCTAAAATAACACACAGAAGTTTAACCAAAAATACAAGCCACTAAGAGATAATTTCCATGGCATAACCAGTAATACCACCTTCCCTGGAAGGGGATGCAATTCCCTGTGCCTCCCACTCAAAATAAAATAAAATAAAATAAAATATAAAAAAACAGCCAACAACAAAAAGCTCAGACCATCACAGCCCTGTGGTAGTTAGCTTAAAAATGAAAAATAAATGAACATCAAGTTATTCTAAAGAAGCTTTGACTTGGAGATCTACAGAAAGTACTTACTGAAAACAGAAAAGAAGCACTACAAGAATTAAAATCCAAAGGGATTTCAAGCAAGAAGAAAATTCCAAGCGAGAAGGAAAAACTGAAACCACAAAGGGAAAGCTGACGGCATACATTACCAAGAAACAGCCTGCAAATGGTAATTGAAACCCCAGGGCAGGCCAAACCAGAAGCATCCCTACAACAATCCCTCTGTCAAAAGGACCACTGAAGCAAAGCCTAAAAAGGGAATGAGTTCACCAGAAAATGAAAAATAGCTTGGCTAATATACAAAGTGTTTTCCATCAGCAAGTATACCTTATTTTTCAAACCATACGGCTACCAAAGGCAACACAGTCACCACCTGAAAACCTTCGAAGAGCTTAAGTAAATGAAGAAATGACACACATACAGGCAGACATTCCAGATTTCACTCTGTCCAGCACTCTGGCACTTCTTCTGTTCCTACTACCCCTTCTTTCATCCAGCTTGACAAGATAGGGATGTTTACCCTGCACTGTAAGTCTATGTACAAACCTCAATGTAAACATGTGCATTGCAAACGTTTTGTTAGCTTGAGGTTCACAAGTACTATGGACTTTTCTCTGTTCATCTATTAAATGGCTTGCATTTAATTTGGCTAACACAAATTCTCATTTAGATGAGCCAACGTAGAGGACTGCATAGAGGACAAGTACTGTCCTTGAGTTACTGGAAGAACTAAGACAATGAGCAGTGCTGGGGATGGTCACCACCACGAGACTGCTGGGTTTTACTTGGACATCTTTTCCTTTTTCTTGGCTCAGACTTTATGGATACATATGCATACAAGACATCCCCCACACACATACATTGTTTGTTATAAAAATAGCACAAGTAGAAAAAGGATTGCATGTGCATACACAAGAGGATGCACATTATAAGTAGTTTATGGTAGTTAAGCAAAAGCTAAGGGATAAACTTTAATTTCATTTGCTAAAATATATAAAGTTGCTGATGAGCCTCTAGGAGCTATTCAACAGATTGTCTATTAAAGGAAATCTTGCCAGGATGCTAAAGTGGTTTATTATGGCCATCTCCGATATCTAGGGAAGAAGGAAATAAGTCTGGTGTTTTTGAAGTTTCAAGGGGTTTTGAGAAATCCAAACATCTGCATTTTAATCTTTGGAAAATCCTGAGATCAGCAAGACTATCGTCTGCAGGACTTAACCACAAATTGGACCCACCTTCTGACAAGTCTAAAAGTCTTAAGATTGTTGTAAAGAAATCTTTCTCTTGTACATTACTCGTAATGATGGGGTTTTTGCTGCTAGACATTTGTCTCCAAATGACAGGGTAAGAACATGATAATTCATGCTCTCTGCATAACTGAGTTACTAGATGCACCTCAATAGTTAATTTAAATAACTGCAGCTTTCCACCTGTTTCTTTGCAATGCATCTACGGTGGCTGCTCACATCAGCCCAACAGTAACCACAAAACAAGCAGTATAAGCAGCACTGAACCACTGAGCAGTTCCTGAGAACAAACCCAGGAGGAGGAAACTTAAAAACGTAAAACCACGACACTTCATAGTTTAAAATGTAAGTGGCTCACAGACCAGAAACAAGGGGTGTTTATGGCTATTTCTATGCTTCTGAGTTAAAAGTGGATGGCTACACCTTGAAGAGGAAACACTTTAGCTATGCATGGATTTGGACAGTAGGTGAAGGGCTGTAGCCTTAACCCTACTTGTAGCTGAGTTCCAACAGCTGTAGTTGAGATACTGAACAGACTCAGCACACCTGGCCATGTGTGTGTATCAGCAGGATACACTTTCTAAAAGTTCCACTTTTTCATTGCTGTTATTCCCTATTTCTAAGTCAGTAAAGAGGCAAAAGCAGGCCTCAATCTTCACGACACAGAGATCATGAGTTGAGTGAGACGTTGAAGTAACTACCTCCGTAAGCAGGGATCTCCAAGTAGGAATGCAGTAACAATGACTTTCCTCCTGATAAAAAATGAATCATGTCAAATGTTCAGATTTACACACCCCTTTGTATGTACTGACCTGCACCACATTAACTGCCTTACACATTTCTAGTGTTTTCTTTGGCTTCTCACATCCTTAGTTAATCAAGCATTACTTTCCCATGACACGGGCAGCTATCTAAAACTTTTCTAGAAGCTGATATGACACAACAACCTTTGAAAAATGCAATAAAGCATGGGTGCACACCCAAAAGGATATCAACAGTAATTAGAGCTCATTAAAAAATGAAAACAGTTAACTGTGCAAATGTTGAGTGCTATGGCAGCAATCCTGCACTACTCCATAAATAAGAGGGGAAATAAAAACCATTAAAGCCATTTATGGCACTTATTTCCAACAAGGGCCCTCAATTCCAGATATTTAGAACAAAGAACACAGTGTATTTTATTTTATTTTAACTTTCTGCTTCTAGACTGGGCAAATTAACATTGTTTTCTTACCACAAACCTCTGGAGACATCACAGTTTAACAGTGTTTTTCTGAACATTCAAGTTAAAAAAGAAATCAGCCAGCTACTAAGCTTTAGAAGAAGGGGGAAGGCAGAGGCATCTTCATTCACACACACAAGTGAACAGGGTGACAGCAGAATTATCTCAAAATGTTTTCCCTCCTCCCCAGAGCCAGCATAGCTCATTAACACTTGCTGCAGAGGTGATCTTCAATGGAAAAAACTCATCAGCTTCTCCAACGAGCCTCACCATTACCTATCCCTACCTACACGCTGGGTTAGGCAGAAGCCAGGAGAGCAGCCTCACCATTGAGCGCAGCCTCAGCCCCGTGCTAAATGATTTAGGCTGCCCAAAACTGCAGGGATGTGAACTGCACAACACAGGAAATGCTTGTGCTGCCAAAGGGAGAAATGCAAAAGGAGGAAAAAATATGACCACTGCCCAATCTGCAGCACACTTCTGTAAAAAAAATTAGCCACTTTATATTGATTATAGTATCTTCATCTCTATTTTCTTAGTGGCCAAGCTTCAGTAGAGCGAATTTTAGCTGGTGTTTGGGAAAGGAATGAGAAGTTTGGGAAATCAAGAGTTGTTTGATGTCAGGGGGAAAGCTAATAGAAGTTTCTGAATTGTGCAGCTGGGGAGCTCTGGGGCCACACCAGCAGTGCAATGTCTGTCCAGGCTTCCCAGGACATGCAGATGCTTGGCTTGTACAGGCTGATTTCCTGGGAAAGGTTCCCTCTTCCCTCCTGCTGTCAACTGCAGGAAAGAGCCGTGCACTGTCATGAGTTCACAGCAGCAATGCCTACAGCTGGGCTGGCCGTGGCCTATGCTCTCTCTCAGCAGCATTATCCGATTTCCATTCCAAGCAATGACGCATAGTGACATTCCTCTGCAAGCGGGGACTCCAGGAAGTGGCTGTTTGACTTGGACACAGGCACGGTGACACAGACACAGGTGGCTCTATCCTTTTGGCACAGTATTGGGCTAACTGCCAGCAGTCCTCCTGTCCTCCCCAGCAGTGGCCCCGGGCACCAAGCAGCAGGTGAGAACTGCAGCTCCCTCACGCAACTCAGGAGTAAACTTATTTGAGTTCGCGGCCTACGTACCTGTGCAGCTCACTGGGGTTTCTTGATAAACCAGCACGGGGTCTGACAACAGGAAGAGGCGAGATCTCACTTCTGCAGCACACTCAGGGAAAATTATGACCCCAGCTGGGAAGCCATGTGGTGGCTGACACACTATTTCCTCTGTGCTCTCAGCCAAGGTTCCACATCCAGCCGACCCCACTGCAGGAGGGGGCTGTCCTCTGCCATGGAAGCTGCCTCCAAAGCCAAAAGACTAACTCACTGAAACAACAGTTACCCCAGGGTCCATACAGTTTTGATTTTAAACTCTTCAGCTGTTTGGTTTGTTTTTTTTGTTTGTTTGTTTTTGTTTCTTTCCCCTTTTTAATGTGTTCACTGCAATCTTCTGCCTTACAGTACTTTGCTCCTCTGGGAGAAAATGTCAGCGTATCAAATGAATTTATGTAAGTTACAAGGAAAAACAAAGATTCAAACTCTTGACATCAGATTCTCCTTCATTTTCTTTTGGGTCTGCATATGTTTCACTGCAATTGATGATTTAATTTGGAATAAAATCAGATGGAAGCCTATCTCCAACCAGGCCTAACAGCCCATAGGTTGCCTTGACCAGAGTGTTACAGCTGCTCCTAACAGATTGCACCATGAGAGGGCCATTTGGTTAGGATGCAGATGGAGATTCTCTAGATGACGACAGTGAATGCTGCATGAGAAGTTGCATCTCAGAAGAAAAGTACAACTATTCTTAATGAGGACGAGGAAAGCAAGCTCACACAACTCTGCTTCAGCAGCTACTTCCCTCTTGCTGCTGCTGTCTGTGGACTTGAGGCCTCCTTTGGCCACCCTCAGCAGTGAGTCAGGACTTGGAGCTCCTGCCACCCTCAGCCCCTCTCTCCTTTTCATTGCTAGTGAGGCAGGGGAAATGCTTCCCACATGATCTGAGAGCCAAACCCTGCTGGAACTGCAGTTGTGTCATGGTGCTCTCATCCCAAATAGCTCAGCTATGCTGGCTTCTGCATTTAGGAACTGCTGAAATTTTCTGCTGCCTCAATAGAGTACATTTCTTGGGAGGCATAGCAAGTCTCTGATTGTCAGCAAGACCACAGCATGAGGAACTGAAAGCCCAGTATTGCACAATTGCTTTGAATCTCTGCTAAAGATTTTATTCACAACTCTATTCTGGAGTTAAAACAAGCTTACTGCCAACTACAGTAACTGAAGCATTCGGTAAAACTAATTTATTGTACTTCATGCTTCTCCTGACCACAAGTGGGTACGTTTGTTACAAGCTTTTCTTTAACCATGCAGTGAAGAGGTTCAATAAAAACAGTTTTTGCCTATGGGTTGCTGAGCAGTACACCAACACCTCAAAGTATTTTTTCTTCAGGATTCAAATGCACTGTATAATTGGTCTCCCAAAAACGTTAAATAATGGTTTCTATTCCCTAACCAAATTCCTACAAAGGCCAAGACTATCTGAAAAAAAATGTCAAAAAGGCATTGAAAGGGGATATGGTGAGGTAGACAAATCTAGAAAATTCAGCTATCACTCCTCCTCTTGCAAAAGATAGAACTTTATATAAGGCTGTACATGTGCAGTTTGGCCCTTAATACACCCATTTTCTGTCTCCATTTGCAGATAAACCTGTCTAAATGGTGCTTCACTCAGCACATCTACTCAGAGTGCTGCCTTGTACACACATGCTTTGAGTTTTTATTACAGAAGGTGTTGACTGGACTTTGGCTTAATTTACTGCTTTCAAATCTACACGCCAACTTGAAGGTTCCCAGAGATGCTTACTTTTGTATGGCACATATCTCGTTATTTCACATATTTACTAGTTCTATGAGTAGGCCATCTCTGCTTTACATCATGCTGCAGCCAGCTGAATGGAGCACCCCAGGTGTGCAGAGGGTACAAGACTGTCCTGAAGGCTGTTGGTCTCCTTGGCTCCTGCAATGTCGCACCTCACTGAGCTAACAGTCCACCTTTGTCACCCACTCAGTCACTGTGAAGAAACATGATGAGACAAAAGCAATATGTGCTTTTAGCCAAAGGATTGCTCTTTTGCATCTTCAGAACCACGACCACTTATCTTGTTTTCCTATAACCTAATATAAAGGCTTACATACTTTAAAAAGCATTTTAAAGATGCACACACGTGATTAGCAGGGATAATTGCAATAGCAACATCACAGTGAGAAGTCACACACACGAAGTGTCAACACTGCCAGATGTGAACATCCCCAAAACTTTTGCAAAACTCTCCTATCTATGGCTCAAGACACCTCCGCAATTTATTTGATAATCCAAGCTCTGCGACTTCTCATGCTAGAGTCCATGGAGGATATTTTAACTCAGCTTCCATTAGATTATGTCCACGTCCACCAATAACGTTTTCAAGTTAAGGTCCGCATTCTGCATTTATGAGTGGTGAACGTAGTTTTTCTTAGTCTTGACGTAACAAATACTTAGCTTTCATACAGGTACAATACAGGTTCCAAAATACTTGAGAAGTTCTGTAGCCTGAACATGAACATAGCACTGCAGTACATTGTAAATATCTCAGTAACTTCACAAAACAGATAAGCAGCATAGAATGATTTGGGTTGAAAAGGATCTTTAAGATCACCCAGCTCCAGACCCCCTACTATAGGTGGGGACACCTCCCTCTAGACCAGTTTGCTCAAAACCCCATCCAGCCTGGCCTTGAACGCTTCCAGGGAGGGGGCATTCACAACTTCACTGGGCAACTTGTTCCAGTGTCTCACCACCCTCATAGTAAAGAATTTCTTCCTTATATCTAGTCTAAATCCATCCTCTTCCAGTTTAAAGCCAATTCCCTTTGTCCTGCCACTATACGCCCTTATGAATAGTTCCTCCCCAGCTTTCCTGTAGCCCCCTTCATGTAGTGCAAGGCTGCTGTAAGGTCCTCCCACAGCCTTCTCTTCTGTAGGCTGAAGAGTCCCAACTATCCCAGCCTGTCCTCACATGAGAGCTGCTCCAGCTCTTTGATCATCTCTGTGGCCCTCTTCTGGACCCACTCCATGTCCTTCTTGTGTTGGGGGCTCACAAACTGGACACAGTACTCCAGGTGGGGTCTCACAAGAGCAGAATCCTCAATCTGCTGGTCATACTTCTCAGATGCAACCCAGGATACAGTTGGCCTTCTGGGCTACAAGCACACATTGCCAGCTGATGTTGAGTTTTTCCATCAACAGACACCCCCAAATTTTTCTCCTCAGGGCTGCTCTCAAGACAGTCTCCACCCACCCTGTGTCTGTGCTTGGGATTGCCTCAACCCAGGTGCAGGACCTTGCACTTGACCTTGTTGATAAGTAGTAGTTTATTCTAATATAATATAGAAACGCAGTACTGTTGTTGCTGGTCTTTCAATGATAGTTGGCTCTGACTGCTTACTATCTATAGCAAGAATGTGTCAAGCTCATGGAATTTGGATAAAGTTAAAAAGTCTACATTTCATTTATTTAAACTCACATGAGCATGCTTAGAAAATGTATATTGGTCTCTCTTAGCCAACACTAATTTTAGATTTTCAATAGTGAAACTGTATTTACACTTTCTGAAAATGTGCATGCTGCTGCAGATCAGTAAGTGTGATACACACAACTTCTAAGAAAGCATGGCCAAAAAAAAAAAAAATACCAAACATGAGGAAATATGAAGTGCTGAGGGTCAAGTAATGAAAATTAGAGCTTTGCCAAACCTGTACTTATGTAACCAGCTGTTTGAGAGCATTGTGTACGTATAAAATACATACTGAATACCAAAACTGAATACTGACTCTTCTGATACTGATACAGGTAATCTCAGGAGGCTGAGACAGCTCAAATACTGTGTTACACAAATGCAAGCAGAAGCTGAACATCCTAGATGGCTCTCAAATCCCCTATCACAACCTCCACAATAGTCAACATGGTTTCTCAGATATATCACCATGAAATACTATACCTTGAAAAATGACATTTTAAATGAGGATTCAGTTAAACAAACAAACAAACTATTCTGCATACCAGGCAATATAAATCACAGAATCACAGAATTATCAAGGTTGGAAAAGACCTAGAAGATCATCTAGTCCAACCATTACCAATACTTCCCAGCTAAACCATATTCCTCAACACAACATGAAACAGTTTTAAAAATTGTTAAAAAAACTGAATAGAGTTGGAATTCTATTCCTGTGCTCAGGGACATGATTTAGTGGAGGTCTGTTAGAGTTAGGGTAGTATGGTTAGGTTGTAGTTGGACTCGATGATCTTAAGGTCTTTTCCAGCCTGAGCAATTCTATGATTCTATATTATACGCGCAACACATTCAGTGATAATTCAAAATGTAACATCAGCAGAAGCTATCAGTAAAATATATTTACTTGGCACCAAAACAGAAAATATGTTATCGTTTGCTGAAATATGCCAAAATAAATATTTGCCAAAGAATAAAACAAGTTACATGGAGACATTACTGTATCTAATGGGGGAATGTGTCTAACACTTATTCTTCATATCGGTATTTGAACTGGGTCATACATATTCCTATTAAGATTATATTTTAAAACCTATTTATAGAAACTCATCCTGTCTGCCACATCTTGTTTCAATTAAAATTTGATCTTGAAACAAGGCAGAAGGATAAAACTGGGGGCACACCATGGTACAGGATACCATGGATCTATTGAAGCGCAGGCTGCACTTTGAATAGATGGGAAAGCTTGCAGGAAAGCACCGACACAAACATTAGCCTGAAAATCTGCAAAGTCTCCTCTACAGCAGGAGTAGAACAGCTGGCACAGGAAAAGTTGACAGGGACTGTTCATCTGTATGTAGCGCTCCTGAGTTTTTGCTCATTTCCAACCAGTTCCAAATCTACTTGCCCCAGTACTTCCACTTCTTTTGTCTTTTCATGCAATGTTTCTTTCCCCATTTATCTGGCTTTTTTTTTTAATTATTATTATTATTTATTATTTTTATAAGAGTGAAAAGCCACCATCCAGCTTGGAACAAGGTTTCCCATTTCACCTCTATTGAATCAACTGCCTTTGTATTTCTATTTCAAACATGTTTCTGGGATGTAGATACACTGAGAAATGCTGAACTCAAATCCTGGCTGGTTGGTGATTTTTCTGACCAAATTCTACATCCCTTCATTTCATCTCTCTCACGGGAAGGCTGGTGTCACAGCACAGGATTTACTGTTTCTTCTTCTTTTCACGGGTCTCCTGCCTGCAGTATACTTCTGGCTCCCTCCTGAGACACCCAGACCTTCCCTGAGTACATCTGAGTACAACTGAGCTCTATTTCACATTCCTGACTGGCTATAAGTGATTTGTGTGGACATGAACAGGGTAATAAATAAAAATGCAGGAGGAAAGAACCATTGAAAGGTTGAAGGGCTAAAGAGATGCTCTGTACCTGTGCATCCTCAATTGAGGCTGAAATAAGCTGGTACGAAACCCACTGAAGAAATGGTGGAGAAAACATTGGACCATGTCTTTTGTAATATAAAAGCACCAACACCATGGCTGCCAGTGCCTTCACCCAGCACTTGTGGTGAGAAGCAAGATGACTCAGGAGATGACAGAACACAAGCTTGATCTTAAAGCCACAGCAAAAGCACGTTTTCACAGCTGACGACAACAGGAATTCAGAATTAGCTAAACATACTAAACAAAACTCATACAAGACCTGAAAAACAGAGATGCTTGGGTATCTACAGCCTCACTCCTGGGTCTCCTTGTTTCCCCACTGTTCCACAGCTCTCCTCTCCAATCTGTCTCCTTGTCTTACCCCTACAAGTCAGAGTAGGCCCCAGCCATCCACCCTGCTCCTATACCCCCTGAACAGATCCACTCCCTGCCCCAGTCATTCTCTGCACCCATCTGCATGCTGACACAAGTCCTCATCACATCTCCTTTCTGCCTCTTGCATTACCCTGGGCTGCCATATTCTCACTTCACACACACACCCACATTCCTTTCTCCATTCTTCTGTCTATGAAATTGGTCAATTTTAATGTTTTTATGTTAATTGCTTTTCACTAACAGCCTTTCCGGAAAACAAAAGGCTTTCCAGAGTATTGGTTTCCTTGAAAATGTTCCCATGGTCAGCTAAAAGCTAAAATAATAACAATCATAGGAACATTCCCACATAAGCGTATAAAGCTTTTTATTCAAACAGCTAGAGAAAAGGTTGTGGGTTCTGTTTGGTTGTTTGAGTTCATTTGGTTTTGGTTTTGTCCCTTCCATGCCAGTTTACCCCTCTGTCCTCTCAATCCCTCAACTCCCCAGAGCCACCAGGAAAGAGGCATAAAGCAGAGTCCCACTGCAGCCCACTTCAAAACACAGAGAGCCAGCGACCACAGTTATCAACACTACTGTTGGTTTGTATAAGTGAGGAGCTGCATGGCAAGGCTGCCTGCTTTCACATGTATTCCTCTGCTGCTAAAAAGAACAGGAAACGATGGCCATTTCTAAACTGGAAAAATTTGCAAGTAAGCTTCAGCTAACCACAAGAAGCTAAAACACACAGCAAGAATCACAAGGCTCATGACAAAAGTGGAAAAGCTGACAACTTTGATTCATGGACTGTTAAAGGTTACAATACTGCCATAAAACACTATGGAAATGAAACCACAGTTTTAAGCACTAAGCAGGTAGCTGTTTCAGCACAGAAACTCAGGGTTCACTCTCTTTCACATATTTGTATGTGAGGTGATGGTGAAATCAGGCTGGTCTCAAGGAGGCAGTGGCACTTTGTACATCCTCACTGAATTGCTTAGAGCTAAGCCATGTGGACGACAAGTCTGCTGAATTCTGACTTCCTTTAACTCTCATCTCTGTGATCCAGAGCTTTCTTTTGACCCTCATTCCCAAGGACACATGGAAGGGGATACATGACAGTATTTAGACAGTAGCACAACCTCAGCCAACAGCAATTCTACAGCCAGTCTGAGTGAATGGACGATTCATAACCACAAATACATAATCCTACCTTTGTGTCTTCTGCTCTAACAGCCACCAACTCGAAGAGCTGCTGCTGTTTCTTCTCAGTTTGTACTTCTTCCTCTTTTATCCTCCTTTTCTGTTGTTCTTAAAAACAAACAAATATTTTAAAGGTGCTATAAATGAAGACATGTTATGCAATCATCTGTATCATTTCACTAGGATGCTTCTCACAGCATACACATAATGTTTGCGAGCTATCAAAATATTACAAAGTACACCAGTACGTTGAGTTGGCAGAAAGAGGGGAAAAGCAAATCAAGACCTAGCTTCCAACAATGACTGGCAAGCTCTGGGACTTGGCAGGGAAAACCACTGCTGCACCATCTTCTGCGAGCACAGAGATTTCCCCTGTGGCAGTACTGGCACAGCTACACACAGTATTGTCTGCACATAGGGCTGCCAGCAAGAAAGGGAGAAAAGGAAAGGGTCCTTCCTCATAGTCCCACCTTCACACCAATGACACCACAGTGCGTGTAGGGCAGAAGAAGATAAATCAAAGGACCAGGGCAAAATTTGGAACTTTCATCTTTACCTTTTAACAGGGCTAAAGGACTTCCAAAGATCTCCCAGCACACTTCCACACAGAGAAGGACTGGGAGAGAAAGAAGTGCTTGAGTGAGTGAGTAAGAAGAAAACAAACCCCCCACCCAATAGCCCTTATAATGGTGCCCTGAGAGGCTGCAGGTGCTCATTTCCTCTGGCTTTAAAGAAATAGACACAGCAAGGCTGGTGGAGTTTGACAGGCAGCCTGAAAGTATAGTTGTTGTATGGACTAACACCATGAATTTTGTGATGCTGCCCATCTAGGCAAGAGGTAATGAAAAGAGCCCTGAGAATTCCTGAAACGTGGACCCGTACAGAGAGTGACCCAATTACAAGAAAGGAGTTTCCATTTCCTTAGATGCACAGTATTAAGATGTGGCTTTGTAAAAAAGCTTGCCACGAATCTGCTTGTTCGATAGCCACTGCCTATTTATGCACATGGGGTTGTGATGGGAAGACAGAGAAGGATCACGTATTTACCAACAGCAGACACTTGAAGTTTTGTTATGTCACTTTAAGCCCTGTTATTTTCTGGCATGTGGAACTTCGTATCCAAAAGCTATCTCCAAAAGCTCAGATCCTCTGATCTTGGTAGCCTCTGCTTATTTCAGCAGAAGCTGGGCACTAGTAAGAGCATGACACTGGTGCTGCATTTACCAGAGCATTTACATGGACACTGTTATTCACCAGGGTTCATATTCCCAAAGGTATTTAATTTCACCTTGCAGTCACAGGGGCTGTCAGCCATTAGCGGCTTTCTCCTTTCAGATCACAGCAAATGGGGGAGGTGGTGCCAACACATCTTAACTTTATGCCTTTGAATCCCATGTAGAGTAAAGGTAGATCATCTAGGTATGCATAAGATAAGTAAGTGAAAACTGAGAGAAGAGCCGACTGAAAAAACAAATACCTGCGAGCCTGAGGTTATGAGCCTACAGTTGCTGAGCAGTAAACATTCATTCTTTCCAAGATGGAAAAATGAACAGGAAAATTGATACACTGCCACTCTGAGCTGCACAAACCCAGATGAAAATCATTAAAATGCATCTCACTGCTTGTCATGTGTTGCCTGAACTAAGTGTAATTGCACTGCACTCTTCCAGTACTCCGGAGTCATGGAATAGGGAAAGATTTCTGTCAGGATTTTGCTCCCCTACTTGTCAGAAGAAGCTATCACCATCTCCAGCTATTTCAGCTAGGGCTGTCTGGATGCCGTCAGCAAATGGTTTGAAGCTCCTGCAATGGAGGGATAAGCAGCTTTTATGCAGAAAAAGCTCTCATGTCAACACTTTTTAAAACTAAATTCAGACATCAAGCAAGGAAGCCGTTGATGCAGATACTGTATAAAGGATGATTGCTTTCCCCTCCAACTGTGGAAAGGTAAAGAAGGGCACTCTCCCTGTCAGAGTGCTGAAAGCAGCTATGGGCTACACCTGTCATTTCATGCTCAGCTTAAGAAGAAGCTGAACATCAGTACAAAAGTACAAAACGTACTGGATGACAAAAAAAGAGAAAAGGAAAAGTTGGTAATGGTTTCCACTAATTACCACTAACTGTAACAAGTAGTGAAAGCAGTGCTCCATGACACTACCCTGCTGCACGGCCTTAGTGGCAGCACCTTCTCCGCTTTCATTTCCTCTCTTCCTGCTTGTTCTTTGCACTGCTCTCCACAGCTGTGACCACACCTGGCAATACACAGCCTGTTCCAGAGCCTGGGGGAATGCAGCAAGGGCATGTAGTAATCATTCATGCAGTGTCTTTTCTTGGTGACAACTCTGGACATCAGTTCAACAGCAGTTCATTAACCATTTGCTACAGATCTCCAAGGCAGCAATCGCACAGCATTGCAAGCAGTGTGCAAAGATGCAGCTGCATCACTGTACCTAAACTAGGAATCTAGTTTCTGTTGTTATGGGGAAAAACCACCACCAACAACAAAACACAAATGTTTTTCAAGTACAGATGTGAATGATGTTCCACCTGTGCGTTGCGTTTGGATACTGGTGTCTAATTTAGTACACTTTCACTTGGTATCACCATTATTCACACATTGCAAATAAGGTAACTGAGGTAGGAAGTTTGGGAACTTTATTCATCTCATGGATTTAGAAAAAAAATACTTCAACAGCACATCAGTTACTGTACTGAACAATAGGCTAATAAACTCCAGTATTGCATATGCTATATAGTAAAAGTTAACAATCCTTTATTCTTCAGATTAAGTGCCTTCTTTCACAAAGCACACCCGAAAGAACTCTGCAGCAATAATTTTATCATCTATCTAGGTACTTATACGGGTCCCATCACTGCTGTATCTGCTTTTATCGTAGCTGTGAAATACAGAACCATAGAATCTAATATAGAATCAGAACCATGAAACAATGTTTGCCCAACTGCTTTATAACCCGACAAAGACAATGAAACAGGAATCCCAATAAGCCCCAAGCCCTTTTTATTATGCTGAATCACTCACCTTATAAGTTATCGATAAGAAATTGCTATTGTTAATGTTAATTTTGACCATCACCTGGAAGAAAGCCACTGCTTCTCAAGAGACTGAGATGTGAGCTAGAGAATGTGAATGTGATTTCTATTCCTTCTTTTATGAAACCTTAAAACAGAAAATATTTGTTCTATTGACAACAACCACTTGGTATCAGTGACTCCTACCTTTGCTTCTGTATCAAAACAGGAAGGAAGAAATGAAAAATGTGCCCAAGAAAGCAAATGCATACATAGTTCATCTGCTATGACTTGCTCTCAGAACAAAATGGTGTACCATCCCAAGGGAAGACATGGTTTGTTTTGCTCCCATAGTCATTGGTATCTTTGCAAAGTAAGTGCAGATACAACACTGCACTCCCTGCAGAGATACAGACAATGGCACAAAACAGTGTACTGTGAAAGAATCAAGGCTGAGAACATAAAGATTATGTGTGCCTTCTTATTTCGTGAACACAGCTTACAGCAAATGCTCAGGTATTTCCATCTCAGAGAGAAGCAGAAGCAGGGGTTTTACCTCTGAGAAAAAAAACAACAAAAACAGGCAGATGAAGAGGCTCAGTTGCACTGGTGCTTGGCAGGACATGCTTTGGGAATAAGGCTGTGTGGGCAGGAGAGTGTGCAGTAGGGAAAAGAAATTGGGCAGAATATGTACATGATATAAAATCAGAGGGAATATTCCACTTGCCTCAAGGACAACAGCTGCCATCCATATGGAGATGAAGTTAAGGCTTTCCCCCAGGGAAGGTCTCACAGGGATCTGTACCACAGGAAGACTGTAGGTTGGCAGCAGTTTTACCACTGAGTTAATGAAAACAGAGTTTCTCTTCCAGATCTTACTCAGCTACAGACAAGTCTCACAGCCAACATTACTTTGTCAGGGATCTACCTCAGCTTTCATGAGACAGGTTCCTATTCCATAATGCAAGAAGTCTAAAGAGCAACACCACAGAAGAGCCATCCACCAAAGAAAACGTGGTCAGCCCTTAGGTGCTGAGGAGACATTATCAGTGCTGACCAAAAACTCTTGAGCGAGCAAACGTGGGGCTTGCAACAGAAGGTCAATACAGGATGCAAAGCCAATGCTCTATTTCAGATGGCAAGGCTCTTATATGTTGTTATAGAATCATTAAGATTGGAAAAGACCACGAGGATCACCTAGTTCAATTACCAAACGATCCCGACCATGCCCACTAATCATGTCCCTCAGTGCCACATCCACACGGTTATTCAACACTTCCAGGCATGGTGACAACACCACCTCCCTGACAGTGTCTTCCAATGCACCCTTTCTGAGAAATAATTGTTCCTAATATCCAATTTATATTGGATAGGAAAACTAAAGTGTACAAGACAATGTTGTTTACACAAGATGAAAGCACACAGCTACCTCAGCCTCTCTGTCACCATACTCCACTCACAGCTATCCTCATTCATAATACACAGCAGCACCTGCACCCGCCCAGATCCTCTCCTCACACCACACTTTGGCTTTATCCAGCAGGGACACACATACATGAGTATCTTGGCATGGTGCCACTGAGGCTCCAGCACTGGCCCCCAGGAATCCCACCTGCATCCAATGCTGCCCTGGCCCTGGCTCTTCCCCAAATTGCAAAATTCTGAAAACGCACAAAGCACAACACGCACTGATAAGTTGAGAACTGTAGGAATTATGGCACATGAAGTAAGTGTAAACTGTGTATTGGTCTACAGGCCACACAATCAATTGAGCTTGATAACAGCACATTTCTGTATTTGTTTTGAAAACTGCATAATAGTTTTTTTTCTCTTTATGGACCAGGCCTTGATGGTATCAAAATCAATGAAAGTTTGTCATTAAAGCGAATGAGACCCCAACATGATAAAACTGTTATGAGCTCAAGCAACCAGACTGCACACGAAATCCACATTACTTGATCAAAATAGTCAAAACCTGCTTGGTTTATCCATGGGAATATGGAAGAGCAAGAGGAAAAGGGAGTGCTTTTTCACAGAAAAGATGGTGTCCTGAATTTGCTTTTCAAATCTGTTGAAGTGCCTCAAGAGAGCTGAGACCAGGCCTGAAGAGGCCCAGGTCCATAGCAGCTGTCTCAGGCACGCTGAGCAAGAAAAGTCCTTCTGTAAATTCAGGCCTCAGCAAGTGACAAAGAGCAAGGCAGACTGACAGAAGTGCCTGCTGCATCCAGGGCACGGATCAGAGCAAAAGTCCCAAGTCTCTTGATCTGATGTTGGCTCCTTGGAGAATACAGAGAGGAAAAATGATGAATGTATTCTGGCTGAGCCTCTGTCTTTTTACCACAAACACCTTCTGTTCTGGCCTGTGCTGCTGCTTTCACAGCTGGAAAGGGAATATTTCTTGCCTTAAATAAAAAGAAAAAAAATTGCTGGACCCTTTTCAGTGTGTTTTGGGGAACTTCAGGAAGCCACATGTAACTAAAATGCTTGCTATCGCACCTCTGGAAGCTATCCATGTCTCCCTGCATATCACTGCAAATTAAGTTACATTGGCCACACTTGCAGATTTTGCTGATCATAACTCTTCAAAGGTAAACCCACAGAAAACCTCTGACTGGCAGCAATTAGTGGAGATCATCTTGATCATAAAACCACATCATCACAGGGCTGGCCTAGGTGATCAGCATTCAAGACCCCATATGGGGAATCAGCCCATGAAGCAGGGAACCAATGGGTGAGTGACCCATTCTCTGTAAAACACTCCTCAACAATCTGAAACTTCCCATGATAGTCTCCCACCAGAGCAGCTAATTCCTCTAGAGTGGCCAGCACACTTCAAACTAGCTTGCTCTCAACAGCTATTCTGAAAGGTTGTCCCCTTAGCCTACCTTCCTTCAGAAGGCACTAGTAGTGGACAAAGAGTTGTTTTTTTTTTTTATTTTGAATGGAGGCCACACCAAATGGCAATAATTCTCTTATCATAAGGCACCTCAACTCCAGAATCAGCCTGGGTGAGAACACACATGGATACCTTCTATGAAGGGGCTCTGGAAGAATGACATGGCTTACTCTTCAGGGAGGACAATTAGGGACTGGATGTGGCCTTGGCTGCAATCTTCCCACGTGAGAGTGGAACTTTAAACACAGGTTTCATTCCACACACAAATGTGTAAGTAGGGGTGGTCTCATTTTAGCTGTTAACATTTGACTTACATTAAGTCAGCACTGGAGAACCTTACATTTTTCCCTTCTTTTCACTCCCCCATTTTTAAGAGAGAAGTGGTTAAAATCCTGAGACCTACCCTGATCTTGTACAAGCACAACTTAGATTTTACTGACGTGGATTTCTATTTGTACTGGAAAAAGAAAAAACAGAATCAGTTTCTACCCACAGCAGCACTACAAAAATTAGAAGAAAAAGGATTGTGAGCGCTGTAAGACTAAGCTGTCATAGCAGCATAATTACATTTTCATACTTTGTATGAAAGCAGACTGCCAGAACCTTGTCTTGGAGGGAGAATCACTGTCATGACAAAAAGAGAAGGCTGCACTGTTCTGTCTAAATTGTATTAGGCAGCAAATGGCATTGGGCTCTGCATCTCCTTGCAAATGAATCTCCTTGTATGAAACCAAGCAGGCCATTTTCATCTGTTATGAAATAAAGAAGAGATAACATGAAACACTTCTTTGTAGAGTTTGAGGAAAGTATATCAAATTGCAAACTACAGCGCATAACGATCTATTAATTATAGATGTGAACAGTGTTTTCTAGAGGTTACATTTTCACTGAATTAAAATTTAAACTATGACGAATTGGTTAGGCTGCCTTCCTGTTGAATAAGTAATTTCAGTAATAGTGTAAATATAGCTTTATCAATTCTCAGTATACAATCCCCTGTAGATGAAACAATTGTATGAAAAAATGCAGCAAAATATATCTAGAAAAAGTCAAATAAAAACAAAATGAACCTTAATTGTTTATTCCCTGATACGCAAACAGGCTGGCTGCTCAGCAAAGCTTTTCATGGCATACCTCAAAGCAACATTTATTGTGAATGCTAACTCTGGCAATTCTGTCTGTTGCTTTCCTCACTGGAAAACTATTCAGGGAAGAAATACTTGCCCAATGACACAGGGCAATATTCACATCATATTTGCAGTGTTTAATAGCAGGTAGGAGTCTAACTTTCCTCTCCACACCTAGAATGGGAATCTTAAAACCATCTGTCAGATGCTGGGGTGGAGGCAGCAGGCGGCTCTTCCCTTTTTGCCTGAGAACTTTGCAGTTCTGAGGACATCAGTGAATAACCTTGAGTCAGCAGGATGAAACAATATGTAAGTGCTGCTGGAAAGGCAATTTCTTTCAACAACTTTAGGTAAGTTTAGTTGACTAACATGTGAATTGTTTTTGCAAAGACACATGTAAAAAAAAACAAAAAAAAAAAAAAAGAGAGATGGAAGTTTGACTATTTTCCCACACATTGAAGACTAAGCAGGATCACTAACTGGGCAGTTTCAGTAACAACCTGGAGTAGCTATAGAGAATGGCAAAACTACTCACATAATTTCTTTATGTTGTAGGTCACAGAACTGAAACACAAGGTGAGAGGGAAAGCAGAGAGCCTACACTTGGTAGCAGAGAATATAAACACTCACGACTCTCATTAAGATAAAATAACAGTTCTTAGAAAACTGACCTTAAATGTTTATTTATCTGACACTGACATTTCTTTCTCAGAACGTAAGGGCTCTTTGATTTGTTGATTGGTTTATGCAGTGTCTATGCTTATGCTTGTGCAGAAAATCCTTAAAGTGAGAAGAAGTGTTATTGATGTGGTGTCTGAAAATAGCACCTATCATACGCTGAAAGAATATTGTGAATCACAAGCAGCTTCATTCATTTCCATAATATATTCGCTCTGAAGCCGCACTGTGACCAACTGAGTGTCAACATCAAGTGCTTTGCAGTCAGTCAAAGCACACACTCTAGAAGGGAGGAGGTAAATTTACAGTCAATATTGTCTGTGTAATATTTTATTTTCATGGTATGAGAAAACACCAGATAGAAATGAAATAAACCAAACCAACAAAAACCATCACAACAACCCACCACCTACTGACTATCTCCTGAGTTTTGCAGGTCTGGGAAAATACTCTGTCTCATACAGGTTTCCTGTGAGATCCTGATATACCTTCCACTCCCTGTAGTTTTTTCACATTACAATTCACATTACAATGTCTCAAAGGCCTTACCCTTTGTCTATCCATGTAATTGCACAATCCTTAGCACTGTTTACTTCTGAGTTAAACTTTCTCTTCTTTTAAGAGTGACGTTGGCAGAAATTCCTAAAGGTCAAGTCTGAGCTCTCTTGTTTCTGTTTTTCTTTATAAAATGGAGAGCTGGATCTTTCTGATTGTTAGGTCAGATGTTGTGGCCTCCACTGCAAATCGTGCTGGGTGGAGCAGGGTAATAATGGGATGACAGCAATGGCAGTCAGCACAGCTGCCAAAAGAAGGCGGGACTGAGTTTGCAGTTTGTTCCTTTTGTAAAAATGCTACAAGCACGAGATCCTCACAAAGTCTGACGGAAACCATGGGAGCAACTTTTGGGCAAACACAATGAAAGGAGATCCCGTGTCCAGCACCATGATATTTCCTTTCCAGAGCAAAGCCCTCACCTATACCAAAGGCCGCTCCATGTTCTTTTTTAAGCATGCATACAACATCCTTCTCCGATCACAGCCACTGTGAAGGCTTTGCTCCAAGTGTGTAGCTATTACTGGGTCTCCCACAGAGACCTGCTTACCTCAGAGTTGTTGCTGGAGAGCCCTCTCTCATCCTGGGATGAGGCAGAGCTGTTGCAATGTCCTACTTTCCGCTGCAGCCTAGATCTGCCTGCAGCTCCAAGGACATGGCTCGACCTGCATTTCTTCAGGTTCACTTTGTCCTTTTCTCTCATGACCTCATTCTTGCTCCTGTGCTGTGTTCTGCCAGTATTGGTATTTTTGTAGCAGCTCAGCACATCAGATTAGGAAACTGGTTTAGCTGGGAGAAAAACACATTACATTTTCCTGGTTATTTTTCAGCTGGATCAATTTCCCATTTTGGTTCACTGGGTGGCCACAGAAATACTCATGCTAGCTTTAGCAAGGGGCTACATGAGGGCAGAGACAAGCAGCTGGGGACTAGCAGGGATCTGCTGGAGACAGATCAGTTCTCTGAATCAGGTCTAAAAATGACCATTTGCACAACAGAGACAGAGCTGTGTGTGTGTGTGGCACCAAGGGACATGGTTAGTGGCATGGTGGTGATGAGCTGATAGTTGGATTAGATGATGCTAGTGGTCTTTTCCAACCTTAATGATTCTATGGGTTTATGTGCAGGGCAGGAAGCAGGAATAAAAAGTGGGGGAAGAGGGCCTGACCAGAGCCTGGGCTTGGATTGACCAACTTCAGTTACCAAAAAAGGGACCTTCCACTTGGTTTTATTTACTTCAGTTTCCAGAAAAATCACATAAAAAGTTTGGGTAGCAGGACACCCTCCAAGAAACATGAAATTCTGAATTCTAATTTGCTGTTGCTTTACCAGCCCTAATAAAGATCTTTAGGCTTGTCTACCTTTTCCATCATCCACTGTAACAGAAGAGGCTATATCAAAGGGTTGCAGCACTTCTCCTTTGGAGAAAAGTTAAGGGATTTAAGCTTGTTTAGCTTGGAGAAGAGAAGGCTCCAGAGAAACCTCATTGCAGCCTTCCAGCACTTGAAGGGAGCTTACAAGCAGGAGGACAGCTTTTTTACATGGCCTTATAGTGACAGAACAAGAGGGAATGGCTTTAAACTCAAAGAAAGGAGATTTAGGGTGGTTGTTAGGAAGAAAATCTTTACTGAGAGGGTGGTGAGGCCCTGGCACAGGCTGCGCAGAGAAGCTGTGGATACCCCATCCACTGAGATGTTCAAGGCCAGGTCGGATAGGATTCTGGGCAGTTTGATCTGGCAGGTGGCAGCCCTGCCCATGGCATGGGGTTGGAACTAGATGATCTTTAAGGTCCCCTCCAACCTAAGCTATTACATGATTCATACAGAAGTGCTCAGTGTTATTATTCACACTGATGAACACAGAAGACCAGTTATGGCCATGAGCTGTATGGCAGTAACTAGATTAAAGAATTCAGGGCCTAGATAGAATGTGAAAGATGAAATCAGGAAAATTATTTTGGATATCGGACCACAGAGAACAGCAACAGCAACTGAAGTCATAATTAAAAGATGTCCAGCAAATGTTTTGTCCAAAGCAGTCATTTCCCACATTTTGGCTAGTTTTAACAGCAGAGGTTTGATGATCTGATCACCAGCAGGGAAATGCTGCCCAGTGCAGTACTAGCTAAAGCAAGTGCTGGGGCTCACTACTGCCCCAGGCTGAACACGGCACACAAGGCAAGGCAAGGCAGTGTCAGAGAGCAGCTGCAGCAGCCTTTGACATACAAACCATTAGCAGGTCTCAAGCAGGGAGAAACGAATGGAGATATAACTGTTCTCACAGAACTTTCTTAGAGCACCAACAAAAAATTTGTAGCAAGCTGAACTGGATCTTAACACTTAATACACTTAACTTAAACACTTAAATACAGTTTACCGAATGATCTTTATTAATGTAGCTAATTCTGATCTTCATGGTTTTTCCCAAGCCAAGCACACTCCAACATCTGCTCGCAATAAAAATAGATGATGACTCTTCTATATGTACAGTGCAAGGTGACTTTCCCCTTAACACTAAAGCAACCCCCTGCCCAGTAAATGAGTGTAACTCTTCACTTGCTTATGTATATCAGCGGATGAAACAAAATGGACTGAGGATGAATGTTTATAGCCTGTTCAAGAGGGGCCATTCGTTGGTGTGCATAAGTACTCAGGTAAGGTATCTGTTGCACGGAAAGATGTGCCCTGTCCCTGAGCAGGCAAAACCACAGGAGGAGAAGGATCCTGAGTGCTGTGAGCTGTACGGGTGGGGGGGTGTAGTTACTTCTAGCTAACTTCTGCCTGCCTGGGGACTGCTCTGCTGATGAGTTAACATGCCATTTTCCCTGTACTGTCAAAGCCTTTGTCACGGTAATAGCCCATTTCCTCTTTTTGTTAATATCTCTGTCAGGAGAATGAAGCAACAGAATTGAAAGTGCCACGGTGTATGATAGCAGGGCTCTGGTGAGACTGTGCTGGCAGCGTGCTGCATTTTGATTAATTGGATGTTCCTATAAATTTTTATGAAATTATTTTTCCTTTAAAGCCCAGGCTGATCCAGGAGGAAGGGATGGCAGTGACTGAGGAGAGTTGTGTGCTGGTTCCGTTCTAGGCAGGGCCACTCAGGTGCTTATGCTTCCTCTGGCCGGGAGTAGCTGGGACAGTCCGCTCCTGTCTTGGCAAGCCACTTTAAATTCCACTCAGGTCTCCCCAGAGGAGCCTGTCAATATGTGTAAGTTGTGTCTTAACACACATCAAAGGTGTTTTGGAATGAAATCCAGAAGTCCTGAAGTTGTAACAACCATTTAGAAGCCTGGCAAGCAAACTTAGTGCACCAGCCTGCATTTATGGCCATTGTCATCTCTGCCAAAGGTAAGCCCCACTTGCAAGTCTGGTTGGAATATGCAACACTGTGCAGAGGACTCTGAGCACTGAACTTGGCTTAGGCCTCTGCAACTCACTGTTACAGGACAAGGGATTTGCCCTTTCTTAAAAAACTTTCTTTTTATTGCCTAACTCAACTTAAAAAAAGCCCCCTTCAAAGAAAACTTCATAGTCTAAAAAGACATTACAAATTGTTACAGTGTGAGATTTGACTACTGTTAACTTACATTAAACTCACTGAGAGGTGGTTTCGATTTCCTTTTGTTTTGTTGTTGCTGTTGCTTTTTGATGGGCAAGAAATATTATCATGGGATGGGAAAGCAAGACACCATTTACATGACACACTGCATTATGAGGACTTTTACTAGAATATTGAGACATGCTGTTTAATGACAGAACATGCCAGGAAACCCAACTATTTCTTGCTCAGCTAACACTGGGTGTTTAGCTGAGTCTTTACAGTAAGTCTTCAATACCACTGCTTCTTACTGAAGATCAAGTGGACAAAAACAGAAGCAGGAAATATACTGAACAAGACTGCAATGCAAAAATAACACAAATAGCACATGGCATCTGGGAGAGACATCATCTGTGGGTATTTCGGAAATGAAATATGACAAAACATAAGAAGCAAGGACGTGAAAATATTAAATACAGCTGAGGTATACTAGATGGGAAAAAAAAGGAGGAAGTATTACAAGCATGGGGCTCTTTTTGCTTTTTTAAACACCAGATAATGGTGTTGGATAACAGGAAAGAAAAATAAATAAATAAATAAATAAATAAATAAATAAATAAGGAAAAGAGGTGGGAAAACAGTGAAGGATGTTTTGTAAGAGGACACAGCCTTCCCAGGGAATGTGGATAATGTGCGTATACAGAATACAACAGTTAACCATAAAATGTCCACTGGTCGTGGCCAAAAGCAGCAAACTATGATGGCTGGATTAGAGCAATTGAGTAAGCACTGTGGGTCGTAGCAGGAAATGCCAAGCTATGTTTTGTTAGGCTGCTGCACCGTTTTACAAACGGGGGGCTTCGTAGATACGGGGAGGCAAGGCAGGTTGCTTCATTTGTTTCTACTCAAGATAAATATATGTGCTTTACTTCTTTTATTATAAATACAACCATGTCAGTAGAGAGCACGAAACAGCCTTCAATTTGTTATGAGCAAGCAAGAAGTGGAAAGAGGTAAAATCCAGTGTAAGAAAAGTACACAAGAACTTCCCAAATCCCACTCAGTCCACAGAAAGTGCTTTCAAGAGACCATGTTGGCATTGCTCTGACAAGTCTGGCTGGCTTGGGAGTCCAGCACAAATAGGCAGGTGTTTATTAAAGAAACAGCTACCCATGCACCAGGCTAGCACAGCACACACCCAAGAAAGAAAGACAGTGTAGGGTGATGCCAACGGAGCTCACTGTTAGGAAACCTCTGGCAGAGCATTGGCTGAGAGAAAACAGAGCACAGTTAGAGACTGTGAAGTGCTGTCAGCTGCCCACTCCACGGTCTTAAAGGTTTTGTTGATTTAAGAACATAATTCTCATGTTATTTCTTCTGATATCACCACAGATTTACCTAATCTCAAAGAGTTACTCTGCCTGACCTCCAAGTGGCAGGGCTGTGATAATCTCAGGATATAAGCAAAGCAAAGCTCATAGGGGGAGATAATATCTTTTATTAGTCTAACCGGCAGGGCTGAAGAAAACTGCCAAGTGTGGACAGAGCCTATATTCACTAGAAGCAGATACAGTGATATTAAGCTTTGTGTGCTGCAGGAGTGCTGAAGCTGCAGTTTATGTGGGTCACAGGCAAGTAAGCCAGCTCCAGCATCACACCCAGTTTAGCTAACTCCTCATGGAGCTATTGCAGCCAAGATTTGAATCGCTAGTTGCTGCAAATATTAAACTGGGTAGGACAGGCTAACACATCCTTACCTACATGCTGTGCTTTCTGGGAAAGGAGACCGGGGAGCTTTTGTCACAGATCAACAGCAACAGCCTCAGGCAGCAATGTGCGCTGTAGCCCAGCACACTTGGGATGCAGGAGCTCAGCCTGGCCCAGATCCCCACGCTCTGATCCTGTGTATCAGTAGGACTGAATCAAGAGTGGGGAACGGGTTTGCTTTAGCAGAGTTGTTTCTCTAAATTCACATGGCTGCTTCATTTCTATTTGCATTGCCTTCAAAAGCTCTGTAAATGCACTCAGCTCATTTCAAAATGCCTGGTGTTTGGTAACGATAGGAGGCTGGAAGTTCAGGTTGCAGTGATATCTGTTCCCAGAGGGAGAGGGTGGTGGAGGGCCTCTAACAGTTACCTCTTAAGATAAAACCATTATGAAATGAGAACTTGCTAGAAGAAAAAGTTACACAAACTTCTTATTAATAGAAGCCTTTGAAAAACTCCAAGCCTAGTTACTGAGCCAAGACTGAGAGAAATCTGCAGTGTTGTTGGTTTGTTTTCTTTCATGTATTTTTGACTTTGAGGCAGTGATAGCGTGAATTCTAGGTGTCATGGTCTCTTTATAGTTTCACTATCAGAAGTCCACAGACCTTAATCCTTTCAGCATCCTTTGGTGCAAATATGTGTACAGACATATATATATATTTATACATATAAAGTAAAACATATTTCAAGAATAAACACACGGTCTTATACAAGGGAATGAGTCCTGAGAGACTCATGACACTGAAGGCTTTTCTCTGTCCTTTGAAGTACTAGCAGTAAGGCACAAGTTGCCACTAACTGCCTTTTTTCTTTATCTTTAAATTAGAAAGCATAGGCCTTAAAGGTACGACCGCCTCTAACTACCTCAGGTGCTCCCAGGAAAATGACTTCTTGCAGCACAAAAATTATGTAGATGAAATCACATCGCTCATATATTAACTTGATGCTAGACTCAGGTCAGGATGTTCTTAGTAGGATTGCATAAAAAGGGATAAAGAATTTCCCACAAAGGAATTTTAAGCAGTGATCTTAGGTTTGGAAGGAAAAAAATGAAAGTCCTCTGTGCAACTGAGCTTTAACTACAATATTCAGTGGTAGCAAACTTTAGAAGACTGAATCTGCATTCAAGCTCCATTACACCAGTAAATGACTAAATTGCCCTCAGATTATAGGGAGCAACCTGCAACTTACATTAGCAAAGTGTCATCAACAGCTGCAATAGATTAGAAGATAAATGAAGGCACATCATGTTCAGAACGATGCGCTCGTTTTCATTTCTTATTTTGAAATCTTTCCTTTACAAAGGTCAGTGCGGGGAGCAGGTATGTTGGTTACGATGATGCTATTCTGCATATGAAATTGCAAGTGCCTTCCAGAGTACAAGATTGTGAAAGAGTGATTTTAACTCAATAGAGCCATCTCACAGCTGATGGAGCTCTGTAGGTGTTTGGCTACCGATTACTTATTCCCACAACAGAAACAGCCAGCTGTGGTAACGCAGAGAGATTTATAGTTTTAAGTTTGTGAAATCCTGGCCTTTAGGAGATACCTGAATGAGCAAAATCTTGAATCTAAAAGGTCAGAAATAGAATTTAAAAGATATATATATTTTTATGTATGTATATGAATATGTATGACTATATAGACACACATGTATATTTAATTTTTCATTTTTAAAGTCTCTCATCTTGGAGACTCTCAAAAGATGTCCAGATGTGGTCCTGGGCACCCTGCTCTGAGTGCCTTTGCTTGAGCAGAAGTTAGAAGTGATGGACACAGAGTCCCTTTCATTCTGTGGTATCTCCAGAGTGGAAGATGCTGATAGTTCTTTTTTTTTAATTGCTTAACTATTTTCTTGTTGTTGGTATTGTAGTGTTATGTTACTTTAACAAAACCTAGCACTGCAATAATAATTTGGAGCCTTCCTCTTCCCTTTTAGTATTCTTGTTAATAACCCTTTTTTAGGGTTAAATAATGTGAACTGGCCACTGCAAGATGGTTATACTTAATTCAAAGCCCAAAGAGCTCAGAAAGTAAAATGTATGCTTTTAGTGTGCTTAAACAAGAGCATGACCTCAACTCGCTCACTGTTCCACTATCCGGCAATGTAGATAGGTGCAAGCACCAACACCTCATCCTTCAAGGAATGACAGCTTACCATTTGTGCTGCTTTGCATACATAAACACAAGTCTTTTGCCTGAGCTCTTAAAACAACAAGACCTTCCTACCTTTTAAGAAGATTGAAGGAGCAGAGCTCTGTGATTATCACTGAATGTCACAGAGGTCACAAGAGAGGTCAGTTCATCCTTGGAAGCTTTTTCAAAGTAACACACTAATGAGTTTGCATCCCAAGGGCTAAGAAAAGTTGCTATGGACCCATCTTTCTTCTCTTGTTAATTTCTTTTTCCTTTCTTGGCCTTTTAATGAACAGTCAGATATTCCTTGACTCTCAGTCTGTAGTCTTAGCAGCAACATTCACAAGTGCCTTCTGTGTAGTTACAAAAGCCAAGCTTACTCATTTAAGCAAAATTCATTAGCTCTTCGTCATTTCAATGAATTCCTGTGTCCTCATAACAGAGGGTTGGTAAAATTCCTTCAGTTCAGTTTATTTATAGAGGTGTGTGTTGTTTAAAATCTGTACGCCCTGCGTACTGTCCTCCTTAAACTCTCACGTTTTAATGTGCAACATGCTTTATTGATGTACGCACATAGAACAAAGTGATCTCCAGTCAGGAGGAAGTTGTTCACAATACAGAGAACAACTATCTTTTTCTTGGGTTTAGATATTAATTGAATTCAACAGAGAATGGTTTTACTGTGCTTTACAGATAGCAACACACATATATGCTTCTTCCACCCACTGTGCTTCTCAGCCTATGTTAAGAAGTCAATTCCATTACATTCTCCTCTTCAGTTACAAAGGACAAATATGCGGAAATGAATGAAAAACCCTTAAAAAAAGTGAAGTGTCTGTTAACAGGTAAAGTCTGCTTTAGAATAACTAAAAAATAATAATATTACATGCCCGTTACTGTATACCATGTTTAAAAGGGAATCTAGTTTTTGTGGCCAGATACAGAGGCTTTATGATCAGACACATCTATTTTCATTTGCTATGGTGGCATCACTGCTGTCACTCTAAACAGTCACTGCAAATGGTATCTTTTGTAAAAAATTAATTGCAAAATTGATGTATCTGTAAACAGATCTGAAATTGCTATTTATAACATGTTTGGAAATGGTTAAAAAATACCAGGAATTCTCTCTCTTTTTACCCTCATCTCTTACCACATCTTCACAATAGGATTCTGTATCTGACAGAAAACTGAAGACACAGTTAATCTTCCCAGCCTCTGCACTTTTCAAACCGAGTTTGTCCTGGAAGAACTGATCACAAACATTCAGGCTTTCAGGCTGTCTAGATGTCCTCCTGGCATTTGCTCTAACAAAAGCAGAATTTTGCCTTCCAAAAGTGTGGCTAGAAACAGTGGTCACACTAATCTGTTAGGCATGTAAAAGGGAAAGAAAGAAATTTAACAAGGTGTCAAACTGGAGAGATGGCAGAAGAGGTTTGTTTATGGAGCCCGGGGCTGAGGTGCTGGAGGACCCCAAAGCAGGATGTGTGAGGCCCAGGCAGGCAGACTGCAACCTACCATGCTGTAGGATGTGGGCAAGTATCACTTTATTCCTTCTGTATTATTATGTTGCTTGTCGTTCCAGCTGTGCACAGATCCAGCACTGTGCTCTTCTCCTGTTAGCAAAGCAGAGCAGCTAATGCCAAGCTTCTGCACTCAGTTTATCCGATGAAGATGCTTTGCTGTGTGGAAGCCATCAGCACAGACTAATGCAAAACAGATTACGTAGAGCAAAGTAACTGAACCAAGGTCTTGAGAGACCAACACCCACTATATTCTTCAGTTTTATATTTCAGGCAAGACCACACTATAGAAAAGCATCTACTTGACACAACAAAGGGCCGAGCCTTTCTCACTGAGGCCCATGCTGCACTCTGCCTGCTGCCCATGCAGGTGGCACACGGGCTGTCAGGCCACAGCCTCACAGCACCCCACCTCCTCCATGCTCTGGCAAAAGGAGTAACGGACCCATGGAAATGGCTCAGCCCTCTGAATCTTGAGGTGTTTTGGCACCCATAAGCATTACCTTCCTCTCCTCTCTCAAAACAAACCAAAGGAAGCCAGGGTGATTAGGAATCAATTAGAAAATAAGCAGGAACTCTCACTCAGACAACCGCTGGATCCTGTCCAGCAGCAATAGCAATAGGGTAAAAGAGTGAATAAAAATGTGCCCCAAAATCCTAACTTGTTGAAGCTTGGTTTAGGTAGGGTTATAAAGTTATGTGATACATGAAACAAGAAGCTTGCTCCAAAGACACCCACTCGCACCTATTGGCAGAACTGATGCACGCTAGCTGCTTTGCTGAGCCGGGGTCACGCAGAGTCAATTCCTCCTCTTGGGTTTCACTCCTCCCTTCTCCAAGGCCATTTGCTAGCTCAGTATAATACCCTTCTGGGATACGAGTGACTGCAAAAGCTCAGTATGGCTTTGTTGGCTGACAGGGCTGAAAATGAAAAGCTTTCTTTTCAGATCCAGCACGTTATGCACCTGACTCCGAAGCTGTCTGACAAGCATTTATATTCTTTTCGTTGGCAAAAGAAATGTTCTAATAGTGGCTTTGAAGGCTGCTAAATGTACAACTGGCATCACTGTGTTTTAAATGCTGCAGGATTAGCTGTTACTATGATCACTGACAGCAAAATACACAAAGTATCCCATTTCACCTCTCAAAAGCACTTTTTGGAGAACAGACGGAAGCAGGGAGGTCGGGAATGGTGGATAGAAGACAGCAGTAAGCACAACGGTCTGAGAGGTCTGCCCGTGAAGTATTTCTCTCTTAAAACAAAACAGCAGTAAGTGGAGACCCTCTCAGTACCCGCGAAGCCTGCCCTACTAGGAACATGCCCGTGCTCTGTGAGCCAAGGGGAGGCTTAAAACTGCTAAGCAAGCCCATTTTCCAGTGCACATAAGGCCAGAAAGGTCAATTTGCTTGACCAATCACCTACAGAAAGGAAAGAAAATCACAAAGGTAAAAATGGCACGAACTCCTATTGCTTCCAATTGTAAAACAAACAGTTTTTCCCTCATCTCCTTTTGGGAAAACAATTGACTCCTCAGTCTCCCCATTCAGGAACTTGTTTACTCACACACACTCATTTCTCCCTCACAACAAAAAGTGAAAAAATAGGTGATGAGGACATCTCTTTCCAAGAGGCTTAAACAGTACAGGAAAAAGTACTTAATTGTTAGCAGGTTGAAACCATGCCTGTTGGTGACTTGGCTTCTGTGGCAGTGTAGGAGGAGTATGGGGGTGACCCTTTTCCCCTTAGCACATTTATGTTTGCCTTTTCTTTAAAGGTAAAGAATTATAGTCTTAACTGAAATAGGTCCAATTAATACTGGATCAAGTCAGCAGAGTTTTGGTGTTGTAAAAGTACTACTTATGTTGTTTTTATGTCATATAAACTAATTAGATGCAGTTGTTTCTTTCCAGTAAGTTTTCTATATATATAATACACACACACATCTCATCATTCGTATCAGCTCACTGGGTACAATTAAAGCCAAAATTAGACCTCACAAAACCAAGCATAAGCACTGAGGTGCTTTTGGTATTAGGAGAAAATAGAAATATTTTCTCCTTTCTGCCTTTAACTGGTTTATTTTCTAAGCATGACTTTATTGGCCCCAAACACCTTAAAAAGATGGCCTGCTCAGTGCTGTGAAATCATGCTGGGAAAAGCATGCCACTGACCATATTTAAGTCCAATCTTAAAAGTTAAATACTTAAGACCCTAAAAGAACAGCACAGCAATTTAATTGACTCCAAGCACATTAACAGTTGCAAAATTCTTTGGGACTTTACCAGGGAAGGAATTGGTTGTGAATAATTTATTTATTGTTCCCCATTCAAAAGTGATGGGGATTAACCTGGCTATTTCAAATAGATTTTAGATTATTTTAGAGTGCTGAATAATATCCTGTTTGAAGGCAGCTATTATATGTCAACAAGTCAATGTTTGCTCAGTAGGTCATTCAGAAGTGAAAGGAAATTCTGATGACATACTCAGGGTTCAAGCTCTGGATATTTTATGAATGTTGTCTGTAATATAGGGAATAAACTGAAAGCATTTTTCCTCACAGTTTTCTCCTCCCCTAACTCTTCTTTCCTTTAGACTTTTACCAATCTGGTGTTACTGTAGGTGCTCCTCTCTGGAAACATAAGAATACCTGTACTGGCCTGTTCCAGCCAGGGCTGCTGAACTTCCAACTCAGAAGTGATTCTACATGAAATTAAATACTGCTGTCACTAAATAAACCTCACAACCTTACATTTACAGCTACACTAATGACCAGGTGTGGCTGATAGCAGAGGCAGTTGACCTTGCTCATGGATTCAAGGTAAGAGCTGGGCTGGGCCAGTGTTATGGAGCTGAGATGGACTTCCAATACTTTATAGGAAAGTCAACGTATAGAACACAGCATGTCTATGAGACTCTTTCTTAGAGGTCTAAATATTAATGACAACATTTTTCCTCAGGATTTTCACATATCTGGTGTTTATAATTCCCCTTAGATTTCATGTTAGGAACTAACATATCTGATCTTTCTTTCGAAGAGATGCTCAATGTCAAATTATCTACTTGAGCAGCAACAACTGGAACAAGTTTCTGCTCTGCAGTCTGACCAGCAAAATTTTGCTGACACTAGTATCACTGATTATCTAAGCCATCTCTCCCTCATTTGCCAAAAAAAAAAAAAAAGAAAAAAAAAAAAGGAAAGAAACAGATTCTAGAAGGGTCTAAGTGCTACTTCTGTACATCCCTTAAATATCTCCAGGAATGGGGACTCTACTACCTCCCTGGACAGCCCCTTCCAATGCTTGACCACTTTCTCCATGAGGAAGTCCTTCCTGATATCTAACCTAAACCTCCCCTGGTGCAACATGAGACTGTTTCCTTGTGTCCTATTGTGAATCACTTGAGAAAAGATACTAGTGCTCACCCTGGTGCAATTTCCTGTCAGGTAGTTATAGAGAGCAATGGGGTCTCTCCTCAGACTTCTCCAGACTAAGGAGTCACAGTAGTTCTCTCAGCCACTCCTTCTAAGTCTTGTTTTCTAGCCCGTTCACCAGCTTCATTGCTCTGAATGTGTTCAGCAGATCAGTATCCTTCTCAAGTGAGTGCCCCAAACTGAATGCAGTACTCTCATTTGGTTTGGTGAAGCCCTTTTCTTTCATGAATGCTAGCATATAAATAACACCCACAAGCAAAGGCAGAAGGAAAGTTTTTGCCATTAATGAAGACACTGGGAGCAGAGAACGGGCTAGATCCAACACGCACTGGAGTGCCTGCATTCCCATTATGAACAGAGCAGCCTGATGAAGGAGCTGCCCCTGAAGCCCAGCCAGCTTCCACATCTCTGCCTGCCCATGGCTGACCTTAGAGGACTTAATCTAGGGTAGAGGCAATGGATACTTACAATGTGTCTGTGATCTGGGGGTAAAGTATGGCACCGAGTCCGTCTGCCTTAGACTTGCTCAGATGGCAGTGTACATCATGACATGTTGAACGACACACAGAGACAGCTATGAGGTTAAACTGTCCCTTGTCCAAGGTGTGCCATATGAAAGTCACAAAACAGTGAAAAATGCAAGACTTCCTGGCCCACTTCCTACTGTGGGCCACTGTCCACAAGCTGTGAACTCTGAGAGGACTTAAAGATGATTGGGGAGCAAAGGTAAGATCATTTCAACAAGTTGTCTGAAGAAGGCCTTGTGCATTCAAAAACCTTGTTTATCTTCCAGCTGTATTCACTGCTTCAAAACTAATACAGAAACATAAATGACAGCTAGATACAAATACATACATGGTAGCCTGTCCTTATAAATCTTTTCTGTGCGCACCACAGCAGTACATCAGTTCAAAATGAACCAGTTACTTCTCATAAGCTTCTGAATGTACTGTAAACCATTGTTTTAAAAAAGCTCTAGATGTATTAAGATTATGTGTTTGATGACACAACACTTTCAAAGGGGTTTTAGTTCTTGAGTTCAATCTGACTCTGCTAAAGGCTACTAAAAAGAGTAAACTACACAAAGGAGAATCAGCTGGGGTCATTTCAGACATTGCCATGACAGAAACAAAATATGTGTTTGGAACATTTTCTCACAGGCACTGAAAGGCAAAAAATTAAACATCCTCCTTCCCCTCTCCTTCTCCCCCCCCTGAAAAAAAGCAAAACAAAGAGAAATGTTTTGCAGCAGCCTACCCCTCCAAACCTGTGATTAGAACAAGCTCCTTCCATGGGACAGATGGTAACTTTGCAAACAGATGTGGTGACAAACAGTGCCAATGTCAAAGAAGACATATTTCATACCAAGGAGGGAAAAGACAAACACACACACACCCTCCTCTGCCTGCTCCCTTCCCTGGCAAAGTCCCAGGTCAGCCATGTAAGTGAGCAGTAAAAGCATTCCTGGTCTTCAGAGATCTCTGGAAGGTTTCCAAAGCTACATTTTCTTGGTAAAAAACCCATGTATGTCTTAACTACCTGAATGGTTTCTTGGGTTTCTGCTTGTCCTTTCTCATTTCTTGCCTGTTCTCTTCCCACTGACTGATTGAGATCCAGAAGGAAACAGAATGAGAACGTCCCACTGACTCCCAGATGACAGTCGAAATCTCAGTGAAGAATAAGAAAGTACTTGTGGTATTCTCATTAATGGCAGATGAGTTCATCTTCACTATGGCTGTGCCTCATTCAAAAGCACCCTTGGCAGCAATAAACTCATCAAAAACGATTTACCATCTCATCAGTATTCAGCACTCTAAAAAAACCTTCTCGGAGGGCTCTGCAGATGTCCTTCCCAAGCTCTACAGAACCACACCCAGAAAATGAGCTAGTTTGTCATCTATCTTGAGTGCTCTGGAGCTAATTTCAAAACAAAGCAAAGATCTCAGACCATGTGCTCTGCATAGATTGCTCTTCCCAGGCTGAGCATCGGCCATGCAGAGTCACAGCTTGCATTGCCACTGGTCACGTCAGGTGCTGCAGCTGCTGATGCTCACAGTGATTACACCGAGTGAAGAGGAGTAATCCATTACCCTTATCTTTACCATTACCCCAACACTTTTGATCCTGACAGACAGAAGCACTCTAAGCATAGTACATGATTTATTTGCAGTGCTTTCTAATTTAGCCACCGAGATAAGTTTGTTACTGAGACTGAATATCAAGGATATCTTACAGTGATTAGGTCAGCCTAGAGAAAGCTATTTTAATTTCAAGATTGTAAAGATTTTTGAGGGAAAAAAAACAACAGTGACGATTAAGTCTCTGCTCACTGCTTTGCTATTCTTCCTAGACATCAAGAGAGCAGTGCTAATACACGATCATATCAGAGACTCTAATTTCCTAGTACCACTGTGTTCCTACCTATCCAGACAAAGCATTTAAGAGTTGTTCATGTTTAATCACCTAATTTGCAACTAATGGCTTGCAGGTTTGCCAAGGACATTTTTTCCTCCAGTTTTCATGGAGAAATGGCACTTTGTGAGAGAGAGAGGAGACTGCACGTATACATCCAGACTATATGCATCACTGATGTGTGGAGTATTTTCCATGAAATCCTCCTCCAAAATGTAACTCCTCCTAGCCTAAAATCCCAAAAGTAATATCCCCACCAGGCTCTGCATGGTGGTATTTACAATGCATATTTACAATGTATATTGACATATATTCACATGCAGATGTCAATGCATCTGAAAATTTTAGCACAATTCTGAGCTTTTAAAGATTACTTCAAACTAAGGCTAAATGCCAATGTTTGAGGAATGGCGTGTCACATATTTATAAACTCCTTAAATGCTTTCAGAAATGTTATTTGGTGTCTAAAGATTTGGCTTCAGTAGGGCTTTATCAGATTTCTGTCGTTATAACTTAATACCAGAAAAATGCTAGTAATTGCTGTATGTCTATGAACTTGTGTTAAATAAGCACTACATGTGCAATTACATAAATAGTTTATTTTACTGTGAAATGTCTTATAATTCTCCCTCAAGGAATAAAAGAAAAAAAAAAAAACACCAAAAAACAACAGAAAGAGAGAAAAGACTTATTTTTTCAAGTCTAGTGAGAATACACTGAATAAATAGGTAGACAGACTCCCAATAGCACACAGCAGTTTTATCAATAACTTCTTCTGTGTTAGTAAGAATTTTTTTTTTTACTGTTTCATTTTTAAAACAATTTCCATATTTTTACTTTTTAATTAGTTCCTAATATATAGTTCAGTGTCTTCCAAAATTTTGTGACTATGACAGTGAAGCTGACCTTCAGATCATTTCTCAAATAACTGCACACGACTTTTGGGGCATCAGTGAAAACACTTAGCAGAGTTTACTTTTGAAATCATTATAATAAATCATAAAATAAGATTTTTTTTTTAACACATTACAGAACACAAAAAGGGCAAAGGAGGCAGCCAATGCTTTTAAATTGCCAACAATTTCATTTGACTTTATTTCAACATCCATTTTCCATAAAATACTAATACCTTAACTGTCTAAGTCATGAGGAAACACACGTAGGCCCACAAGTCCACAGACAAGCACTTTCTTTGTCTCAATTACTAAAGGTCATCTGAATGCTACAGTAAAGTTGCGTATTAGCTCATTAGTTCAGGTCACTCTTCTGTGTAAGAGAAAGGTAGCCTCTACCCAACTAAAATTATGCCACTCCTGCTGCATATGCAATAGAACATATTTTTCTTCATTCTGCTTCCCAGAAATGAAGTTTATGACCCTGAGTTTGATGTTTGATATTGCCCATATAATTTGTCTGCTGTAAAGTTGTTAATGGTAGCAGAATGATCTAATCCTTTAGATCTTGCAAACAGTAAGTTTTATGACATGCCATAGCACTGAATTCAGCAGTTATTTCCTTTCATTTGTTTTAAGGGTATTCACATTTCCAGTGAATTTGACTGTAGCTTTTATGTTCTAGGAACCTAAAGCAAGGCGTTATCATCCCACTGTTTGCCCAGGTGAAGCAAGCTTGCAATAGGACTAGAGGGAATGGCTTCAAGTTGCACCAGGGAAGGTTCAGGTTGAATGTTAGCAAAAACATCTCAGAAATATTGGTCAGGTGCTGGAACAGGCTGCCTAAGGAGGTGGTTGAGTCACCAACCCTGGAAGCATTCAAGAAACGTTTACATGTGATTCTGAAAGACATGATTTAGTGGGGAAATACTGGTGGTAGGTGAACGGTTGGACTACATGAGGTCTTTTCCAACCTTTATGATTCTATGATTCCATTAGTAACCACTCCTAGACCGTTGCTTCTGAAGGAGAACTTCCTTGTTCAGATGCAACAACATCTGTGAAGAGATTCCCCTTGCAGTTGAACTAAGTCTTTCTAGATTTTGTGTACTCTTCTAACCTGTCCTACAGTGGATAGTGATCTGTAATGACCACATCTTCAACACAATCTTAACATCAGCAACAAAAGTTATACAAGAGCAATCACAGCACAGATCTCTACATGTCACTGTTAGGTCATTCTCATATTGAAAAACAGCCAGTACTTAAAACATTTGATGCTGAGCCAGTATCTAATTAGGGACAGAATTTTACCTGCCTAGAGTAATATAAAGTCCCTTTTTCTTACAGACGTCATCAAAACCTCTTAACAACCTGGATGATACATGCCAGATCTTTTCTTTCAGATATTTTAAATGAAATCTTCAAATAACTTCAAAGACCAGCTGAAGACTTTAAACAGAAAGTGTGTTGTTGATCAGATTATGTCACTTTGTTTTTATAAGTATATGCTTCCATTCTGATTACTCTGAAATGGTTGCTCTCTATGTAGAATAGCATTTTTATTTAGCATTCAGCTGCAATTCCCAAGGTTGGTTCCATTTTGGATGTGAGGCTCCCTGCTGACAGTTTTATGGCAACTAGGAAGAACTCCTATTATAAGGGATATATTGGATGTATTTGTCAGGAGCTTTCCAGTTTTGGAGCTGAGATCCTTCACAGCTTGTGATGAACACCATCTGGTCCTGGTGGTTCACTAGAATTAAGATTCCCACATTGTTCTATGATTTGCTTCCTTGAGATTTCTCACCTTCTTAACAGTATACTAAAGATGCTTCCTTTGGGTGACATCTCCTTGGGATGAGATTTTCAACAATGGACATCATTAGTCTAGTTTAACTGTTTCATGCATTAGCTTCCTTCAGTCATATCATTTGTCTTTAAACTTCCTTTTCCAATTGATCTCTGTACCTGAAGACCCATGGAAACAAGTGCAATCCTTCTGCCTTAAACACATTAATATTTCTGGTGTGCTAACAGTTTCTTTCTCTGCTTTAATTAAGAAAAACTCCTTGTTTATAAGCTTTTAAGTTTGAGAGGAGTTTTACATTGGGCTTGGAGATAAGAGATGCTTTACATCTAGATAAATACACCGGTACAGTTTGTACAGATAACTGAAACATAAAAAAAACGAAAGGGCAACTGCAATAAAGCTGATCTAACTCTCTTCCAGCATAAGCAGTGGGCCCAGGAGAACCTCATGTGGTTCAACAAAGCCAAGTACCAGGTCTGCTCCCTCAGTTCCCATATTTAAGTTAGGATAAAGAGGTTCAAAAGACAGCCCCACAGGATGCTCACTTCTAGCACAGGTACTTTCCCACTTGAGTAAAGGAGTCAGTATTTAAGAAGATAAACATGCTTTACATATATCCAGCAGCACAGCAAAATGAAAATGAAGGCAGGAAAGAAATCTAGTGATGCAAAGAGAAGAACATGGCTGACTGCTGGGTACATAGAAAACTAAATCCTTTAGTTCAAAAAAGAAAAATGCTGATGACAAGGATGGAAAGAAGGAAACTGGTGGGGGTTATTCAAAGTATGGAATCATGGAATCATTAAGGTTGGAGAAGACCGCAAGGATTATCTAATCCAACCAACAACCCATCCCCACCACACCCACCAAACTGTGTCCCTTAGTGCCACATTCACACAGTTCTTGAATATCTCCAAGGACAGAGATTCCACCATCTCCCTGTCAGCCCGGTCCAGTGCCTCACCACTCCTTCAGAGAAGAAATTTATCCTAATATCCAACCTGAACCTCCCCTGGCACAACTTAATGTTATTACCTCTCATCCTATCTCTGTTATCTGGGAGAGGAGACCAGCCCCCACCTCACCACAACCTTCTTTCAGGTAGTTGTAGAGAATGATTAGCCTCTCTGAGCCTTTTCTTCTCCAGACTAAACACACCCAGTTTCCTCAAGGGCTCCCCATAAGTCTTGTGCTCCAGATCCTCCACAGCTTTGTTACCCTTCTCTGGACATGTTCCAGGGCCTCAGTGTCTTTCTTGCAGTGAGGGGCCCAAAAGTGAACACAGTACTTGAGGTGGGGCCTCATCGGGGCTGAGTACAGAGGGACCATCACGTCCTTGCTCCTGCTGGCTGCCCTATTTCTCTATTTCTGACACAAATGAGGGAAAAGGCATCCACCATCAGTTTGGGCAACCTGTTTCAAGACTTCACTATGCTTATTGTTAAAAATTTCTTCCTTATATCAAGTCCAAATATCCCTTCTTTTAGTTTGAAACCATTTCCACTTGTCCTATCACAACAGACCCTTCTTTCTTATAACCCCTCATTTAGATACTGAAAGGCCACTCTCAGGTCTCCCCAGAGCCTTCTCTTCTCCAGGCTGAACAGCTCCAGCTCTCTCAACATGTTCTCATAGGGAAAGTGTTCCATCCCTTCGATCATTTTTGTGGCCCTCTTCTGGATGTGCTCTAAGAGGTCCACATCTCTCCCGTACTGAGGACTCCACATCTGGACATAGTATCCCAGGTGAGGCCTCACCAGTGTAGAGTAGAGGGGCAGGATCACCTCCGTTGTCCTACTGGTCATGCTTCTTTAGATGCAGCTCAGGAAGCAGCCGGCTTTATGGGCTGTGAGGGCACATTGCTGACTCACATCCAGATGGTCATTCACCAGTACTCCCAAGCTCTTTTCAGTGGGGCTGTGGTCTATCCTTTCATCCTCTAGCTTGTACTGATAGTGCAGGTTGCTGTGACCCAAGTGCAAGACCTTGCACTTGCATTTGTCGAATCTCGTGAGGTTCTCTTGAGCCTAAGTCAGTGATCTGATCAACTTTTTCAGAGACAGGAATCTTTTTGCCAAGTCCAGATGATCTATTAAGTGACCTTGTTGGACTCAAGGTAGGACAAAGTGAGCCCTATTGGCCTCTGTCTTTCCAGATCCCCTGAGCACTGGTTTCCTGTTTCAGGTTCTCATGAATCACTGTATATATGGAGAAATCTGCCTGCTCTTTCACATTTTATTATTCATTTTTTCTCTACGCTCATTTCTTTTCATCCTTTTCCCTTTGGCATAGTGACTCATATGCAGTACTCAAAATGATTTCCAAAGCAGCTAAGTTAAATGAACAGTTCACACCTAACAAAAGTCTGACAGATAAATTAGAGGCAAGCTGATACAATCAAAGACACATAGCAAAAATGTAAGGGAAATACAGAAGCTTCTGTCTGAAAGTACTGTTGAATGAAGAAGGAATTTTAGAAGAAAGATGAAGTGCTCTCCTCATAGCTAATAGCCTTTTCTACTCTTCAGCTTTTTCTTCTGTACACCAGAATTAAATCCATTTAGAGCACACACAAAGCTTTGAACGCCAATGGGACAAAACTGCAGGCAGCTCTGAAGTGCAATTCATATGCAGCATTGGCACAGGCATGCCCTTCCCCAAAGCCCTGTTAATACTTAGAAGGCACAAAGCACTAGGGATATTAAGGGGCTTCAACTAATAGTGTTTCATTCAGCCTCATTACGCCCTTTAAGCCCAAGATTAGGTGCCTCCATTAAGGTCTGCATCACAGTGACTCCAGACACCCAGAACACAGTTGTCAGAGATGTCAAACACTTGCAAAGTAGGGACAGGTCATTTTAAAGCTGGTGCCCAGAGAGCTAAATGATCCAGAAAAACAAATCCAAGGTTTTTGGAGCACTGTGACAGCAACTGCATTTCTTATTTATTTATTTATGAAAACCTAGAATGCAAAGCAAAATCAAACGCAGGTTCCCAGCATCCCCAGCTGAGAAACATAAGCTCAAGTCCTTCTCTGCGTGCTGCATAATATGCTGTGCTCCTTACCTACATGCATAGTCTGGGGCCCTTGGTGACTGTTTTGGTTACATGCCTTTAAAAACAGATCGTTCCAGAGCACCCAGACAAGGGGCAAAATGACAGCCTCTGGATGCCAAAGGCAATGATCCTCATTTCAGATGAAGTTGCAGGATCGCTTTTCTTTTCTGCGTGTAACTGCATCTGATACAAAGGTGGTTCTCTCCTTTCTCTCAGAGACAATGTGCTCATTCACGGCTGTCAAGTCATGGCTGAGATGGTGCTGGATGTTCTTTAAGCAATAGGGCTTCAATTAAAGTAACAACAATTTCTGGCTCTTGGAGCACCATGTCAGTAAATCTAAGGACTCCAGATGTTTATCCAAAGAAATGTCATGGCAACAGCCTCTCTGACACAGCTCCTTCGTGCTGCAGCACGCTTCAGGAGCTGTCATCATGAACGTATTGCTGCCACTCCTCTTTGCTCCGATTCCCAGAGGTATGCTGCTCAGGCTCTTTCCTCAGCCTTTCCTCAGTATTTCTGGGAGAGACAACAACTCCTTCAGTATTGCTGCTGTCCTGTTCTGTGGCTCTGAGTTGTTGCAGACCACATTTCAGGTAACAAGCCACACAGTTGATCTCAATACGCCACTCAACTTCCCGAGGACTGAATGCTTTCAGCTTGGGCTGTCGAAGACCTTCATCACCTCAGAAAGCCCTTTACTCTCTGAGCAAAAAGTACTGGCTCAGCTGCTGCTTACGTGCAAGGATGCTCTTCTGCTCTGATTTACGTAGTTTCTCACATCTCTTACTAATCTTGTATTGAGAGCAGGTCACAAAGTCTAGAGCACACGCCTACACCAACTCCTATATCAGAGCGCTCAGAGCCAAGGGGATTGGTCCCAACTACTGTATAGATGAGAGGGTGACACGAGCAGGGAATTGTTTGCGACATCTCTTGAGTAATCTAACAGCCCAGTAATACTCAGATCTACAAGTTTGTTCGTTCATTCTTTCTTCCTCTCTTTCTTTTCCAGAGCAACCTATTTTAGCTATCAGAAGTCTATTTTCTCTAAATGGGTCAGAGTTCTGCAGTCCCATGATTTCCTGCTGTTCCTCATGCATCAGAGGACACCACCTGACCACCCAGTGAGACCTCAGAGGTGCAGAACTCTGACTCAGACTGGAAACTGGGACTTCCAGTAAGAGTAACTGATCCACCCTTTGAGCAAACACTTCAGTGAGACTTGGGAGTCAAACTTGCAGCTGCTACAGTAATGGATGCAGTATCCGTAGGCACTGTTGATGAGGTACTGTGTTCCTTTTGCTATTGTACAAGATATTCATCTTTCACTGTAAAGTATTTTGGGGTAGGTTTTAATGCTCATTTTCACAGAAAACTGCTCTGGGTCAAACAGGTATCTCACAGGGCTGGCAGCAAGGAATCAATCCACTGACTTCATCTTCCCGGTTCCAGACCAGACTTTATTAATGGGGTGACACAAAGTAAGAGATCACTGAATGGACAAGTTACATTAGTTGCACAAATAGCATATTGTAGGTAATAAATAAAGCACAGCTTAGGCCCTAATTTGGATCTTCTGATCCAGGACTTCTTCTTAGGGAATAGACAGACAGGTAGAGTTTGTGGTTCCAAAGACATGTCAGGCTGTTATTTCTTTTTATAGTTAGCTGCTAACCATAAAACTGAATGAGTTAAAATAGAGGGATATATTAAAATTTTTGAATAATAACAGAAATATGGGGTTTTTAAAAAATGTTTTTTGGGAAAGAGGTTAAATTATTTCATTCATTTCGCAGTTTCCTTGCAAACTCTATCTTCAGCTCCTTTTGACTCTCTTACCCCTCTTACCTAGCCAAACTCAGAGCAGATATATTAGTTCTCATCATTCTTGGGGAAAAGACAATTTTTATGTTTGCTCTCAAAGAATATCTCTTTCCAACTCAAAATTTAATCCAAGCTCTGCTAATTCCTTCATGCTAGAAACTTTACTGTCTTATCTTAATTACAATCTTAGCTGGAGTCACCAAGCTGTTATCTTCTTTGATTTGGTTGTCTCCACAAATACAAAACTTCATGTCAGTGATTCTCCATGACAAACTGCGCAAAATATACATCTGCCTCTTACATGAAATGGGAATGAATTAGCAAACAGTATTCAAGAAGTATTACTTTGTTAGGAATCAGAATGGTTGGGCAGAACAGTAATGCCACACAGGACTGTGCCATACCCCTGGGATTGTACACAATTTCCTGGAATATGAAACATTGTTAGGGTCACTGTGTATAAAAAGCTCAGTCACTTCATATTATTGTGAATGACAAGAATATTTTAGTAAGTGTTCTTTTTAAAGTTATGTACAATTTCAGATTTATCTCAACTTGGCTTCATGGAAACTGAGGCTTGCAGAGCAAAGATGATTTGTAAAAGCTTTAGCAGCTAAGTTTTGGATTAGGCAGCGATTTTGTCACTTTTTTGAGTAATATTCACTACCTCTTTGGACAAGAAAAAAGCTTAAAGACCACTTACAAACCTGGGACTTCTTGGAGGTTTGACTTCATTTTTCACCTTATCTAATGCACACTATTCCTTCACTATACTAAACTTTCACGACCACTTAGTCTTACTAACATTGTTTCTGTCTGCGAATTTGATATCACTCCCCCAGAACGGATGAAGGAAGCATTTTACATTGTGATGGACACTAAAATCAAGACATTTCACAATCTCTGGAGTCCTGCTGGCAGTTTCATCAGTTCTCACATAATAACATCTAGCTTTTGGGGTTCACTCCAAACCTCTCCCAGACACAAATGGACTGTTATTCATCCCTCAGTGTAGTTAATGCTTGGCTGCTTCCTAAGGCTTTGCTTTTTTCCTTCCCAATTTATTCCCAAGTTTAAAGTTAAACTCACAGGGCCAAGGAGAATCCCAGAACTGAACCTCAGCCCCAACATACCACAATCCCATTATCTTAGGTCCATCAATCTACAAATGCACACAATGGTACACTTTTAAGCACCAGGTTGCAATGGATCAGTACATCATGGCAGACACACTGTCATCTTTTCAGGTGATACTCAGGGCTGAGATACCACATCCACACTCACTTCCACTATTTGAATCCCACAGAAGTAGTTAGGTGTGCAGGACTACACCAACACAAAGCTGACAACCTACCTCCAGGAAAGTGAGGATGTTTTCTATTATGTCTCCATTTATTTTATATGGAAAGGAATCACAAAGATCATCTAGCTCCAACTCCCCTGCTGTGGGCAGAGTTGCCAACCACAAAATCAAGCACCAGCCCAGGCTGCCCAGAGCCCCATCCAACCCAGCCTCAAACACCTCCAGGGATGGGGCGTTCACAGCTTCTCTGGGCAACCTGCGCCAGTGCCTCACTGCCCTCTGAGTGAAAAATTTCCCCCTAAGGTCTAATATAGAATTTAATCAGCTGGTGTCCCTTGTGCCTTGAGCAGGCATCACCTTGGGTAACTGTAAAGTGTTAGGGGGACATGTGAGAATTTCCCACTTTATTTCTTGGCAGTGTTTGAGGTAAAAGCAGTTGGGCAAATCTGTGGCAGAAAAAGCTTCCTTCATCTGAAGGCCTGCAAAATTGCAAGACTGGTTTGAAGCATTACAAACACAGAATAGTGAGTCAGTCCACTTTGACCAAATGCTAGTGTCTGCAAGGGGTCCTTCATTTTTCCAGGAGCCCAGGAAGTGGCCCTTTTTGAGATACCAGTGTGATTACTCTTGAGAACACCATGCATTTTTCAGACCACCTAAAATTTTAGAAACACAGCAGTTCTGTTTTCCCACCTACTGATAGTATTATTCTTTCCTGACTGTCAGATAAGGAGTTTATGTTTTTATTTGGTAGAGTTTGAAATCGCTTTCACTATTACACTGTCACTGAAGTCAGTTGGAATTATTACAGAATGATAAATCAGATATAAAATAATTTCTTTCTTGGATAGTATTTGCTTCAAATACTCTTGCCAGGTCCAGGGGATCAAAAAACTTCAGGGGAGATTTGCCAACACAGATTTTATCTTTCTGATAATTTGCACACTGGAGCATTTCTCCCTTCAGTATTGCTGACTATCATCTGGTTTTCAGAGAAGCAAGGTTTGCAAAGACAGGTAATATTTTACTAGACAGCGATATAGTTGAAAATAGGAGATGAGATTTCAGGGGTACAATCCTGATACCCACCAGATCCTAAATTTCATGACACTGCTTCTGCAATCTGAGGGACAAACTGTCCTGCCACAGACAAGCAGAGATGTGGAGTGTGTGCAAAGATTCACTTCAGGAGTCAGCACAAGTTGTAACAAGAGAGCTGCATTCCTCTGTAGTGTATGCCAGTGCCTGAACAAACTGTCCTTCTTATGGAGGAAAAGATGTGGTGTGCTACAACAAGTCTTGAGTCTACAAAAAAGAAAAACCTTCTTGAAGTAGCTCAGCACCAACCTACAAACCAGCACAAAACAGAGAAAGACTTTATCAGGGCCAGTAGTGACATGAGAAGGGGCAATCGTTTTAAATAGAAAGAGTATAGGTATAGACTGGAAATAAGAAAGAAATTCTTCAAGATGAAGGTGGTGATGCACTGGAACAGGTCACCTGGAGCTGTGGATGCCCCATTCCTGGAAACACTCAAAAGTGGTTGGATGGAGCTTTGATCTGACATAGTGAAAGATGTCTCTGTTTATGGCAAGGGAATTGAACTAGACAATTTTTAAGTGTCCCTTCCAACCCAAATCACAAATTTTTGTATCTTACCAACACACACGATACAGAAATGCATGAAAGACATTTTCCATGGGCCAGCCATGTTTGATGGTTTACATGGTGGCCTGTCTCTCTAGCCCAATGCACTGTAAACTTCCTACTTTCATATTCTGGGCCCTGTTATCAACTCAACTACAACACTGCTGGTTCTCCCAGTCATTACTGTGAGGCTCTTTAATGAGCAGGTAAACAACTTTGTCACATTAACAACATTTTTATAGCATACACAGCTTGTAAAAGCTCTTCTGTTGAGGGAAACAGCATTCTATCAACTAAATGCTTCCAACAAAGGAAAAAAAAGAATAGGCTCTGTGGGTTTATTAGAAGGATTTACAGTACATTATCTAAAGATTGCTAATTGCAAACTGACCTTGAGACATAAATCAAAATTTCAAGTCATAATTTTCAATAATGGTATTAAATGCTTTAGACTTTTCAACAAAACTTAGTCTCTGAAGCAAGGCAGGAGGTGAGACTTCTCTACCAAATGTAGCTTTGGGTATTTGATTATGGGTGGGCATTAACAACTGAGCTTCTGACCTTTGCTATAAACACTGACATCTGTAGCTTCTATTCGTTCAGATTTGTCTGAATTGCAAAGTGAAGCTACACTCATGTTCTCATTTCAATCAAGGGGAGAAAATGCAGGCTTGCTTCTACTGTATTAAGATAAACTTCAAATTTTGCAGAAAGAAAGAGAAGGAAGTGCAATTTTAATGCATGAAAGGATTTTTTTATGTATCTGAAAAACTTGATCAATGCTCTTTTTCATAGCATGAAGAAAAACAGCAGATTTAATCTGTTTTGGTCCACTGCAAGAGCTATGCTTTTTCCTGTACCAAGTAAATTCTAAGTTAGTCAAGTCTTTTCTCATCAGGCATCTGCACACTTCCTTGCTCCGACTGACAGAAAACCTCACAACTCCTTGATTCTGTCCCCAGCTTCGTCATGGTATATGAAACCAAAATAATGACTGAGTGCTATTCTTACACTATCCTAACACTGTGAGACCTTGAAAAGATGTGGGGAATAAAACTCATAGCTTAAAGCTCCATAATTAAAAATACTTGAATAATGAATAATTGTTTCAATGCTTGTGGCAGATAGGGAAATGGCAACGCAAAAATCTAGGCTACATGCTTTCCCACACAGATCTTTCAAAGACATTTTAGTTTTTAATCAGAAAGATTGAGGCATACCATTCAACACTTCTGGTCATGGCAGAAATTTGATTCACTGAACTTAATTTACAACTAATTACAATCAAGACTCAAATAAAATGCTAACAGAGCATCCTCCTACATTGTTGATTTGGAGTGAATTTCCTTTTTCTCACTCCCACAGGGTCAGCTATATGATTTCAGGAAAAAAAAAAAAAGTCCCAGTGTCATTAAAGTTCATATTTAGACTCAGCTAAGCCTCTTTTCAGACAACAGGATTTCTTTTTCTTCCTTTTCTAAGCCATTCCTTCCCTTTAGCTACAACAGCTATTTATTTGTGAGTTACTTTAAATCTTTTTCATTTTATAAGGCACTTTACTTTTGACAGCGCTGGCAAAAATGTAGCTTTGCCTTCTAAATATAGTAGGAAGGAAAGAAATAAAACAGATTGTTTGCTGGTCTCTCTGTTTCTATTCTTCTGTTCCAAACTATTCTCCATAAGTTCCTGTCTATCGCCTTTTGTAAATAACATCTGCTTTTCAAACTCCCTGTCTGCTAATTAGTCGGAGTCGTTTGTAAGCATATACTATGTATTTAGAAATGCACAAATCAAATGCTAATGGTTAGTAACATAAACTTCCCACTCACTCAGCATTTATATCTATTTCCTCGTTAGAAGAATGTAAAACAAAGCATAACAAAACAAAACAAACAACAAAAATAACACAACCACCAACAAACAGCTAAAAAGCCTCTTTAAAATTATGCATTTGGGTTATTGGGTTGATTATGCCAAATAATTTCAATCCTTAGAAAGATTTTTCAGGTGACATTAATTTATTATTTGCCCCCATTTCTTTTCCAAGATATCAACTAATTTGGGAAGATGTTCTTTCTGCTACAGAGAGCTTCAACACATACTCTTTCTTGCTCATCAGTTCCAGGCTATAGTCTATTTCCTGCACAGTTACGTTCTGTTCACAATGAGTATTTATATATTTCATACAAAATAAAATATAGCAGACCAGCTCTGTCAATAGGAATCAAAGGCAGGGAGTCTTGAAGTATGTTTCCTACTCACTAAGGATTTGTTCTTGCAAGATGGGAGACAAATCTAAATTTAATTTGCCTGTGACAAAACCAAAAACCTGTGCAAGGTAAGTTTTCTCTCTAGGGCTTCAATGATAAACCTGAAGTTCTGATGAATCCAAACTCAATGATCTTTCTGTCAGCAAAGTCCTTAGCTGAATTAAAGCACCTGAATGACAACATAGAAAAATTAACACACGGTTTTGATTAAAGCCTAGCTAAGTAAAGTTCTTAGGAGCCATCTGGGAACAGAATCATAAACCAGAGCCATGTTAGAGAGTATTTTACACAGTCTGATTCTTGGACATACGTTTTTAAAATGTGTTTTATGAGTGATCTGGAGAAAGACTTGAGTGTTATCTGTGGGAAAAAATATATATAACTGGCTGTACACCACTTGTTAACAGCCATCAACCATTGCCAGAACATCCAGCTATCGGATTCTCATCCCTCTGAAATTTGCAGTGAGACCATCCATATTTTAGACAAAACCTTGAAATTAGAACCAACATTAGGCCCCATCCTGGTTCTGGTCCCTCAGGCGTCTCTTCTAGATCTTGTAGAAAAAAATACTCTCATTCTGAATTGCTCCCTTCTGCCTTTCTGTTTAATTTCTTGAGAGGGACATAAGCAATGGTGCCAGACATACGTACAGAAGCAGGTAAAAGACAAAGGCAGTACAAATCATTTGAAAGCAACATCTGCCAGGATTCTAATAGATTCTTCTCTTTCCTCTGGAAATCAAAAGTCCTGAGTATTTGGAAAATGAAGGTCAATAAAGCTGCCAAGTTTGGGGAGATGGGGTATTCTCATTCCTCTGGCTACTGAAAATAGTTGAACCTGGGGAGGGGAGGGG